>OMLM01008022.1:102988-124147 GCA_900302695.1 Helostoma temminkii
CAGTGCTGTAAAAAGTATTTGCCCCCTTTCTTATATATGCAAACACAAAATGCAATTTTTAAATAATAATTTTATTTATTAAGGGGAAAAAGCTGTCCAAATGCGCTTGGCCCTAAAAAAAAGTAATTGCCACCTTCTTGCTAAATCATGAATGAACTGTGATTAACCACATTCTTTGGACAGAGTTCAATATCACTTATCTGATTATTTTATTATGATCTAGGGCTGATTATTGCCAGACCTGCTGAATCAAGAAACCACTCAAGAAGAAGCTGTCAGAAAAAGTGAAGCACACTAAAAGATCTTAAAAAAGTAACACATCAGGCTGTGATCTAAAGAAATTCAAGAACAGTTGGGAAACAAAATAACTGTAAAGAATTCTCCCCTCTACATCAAATCCTGATGGAGACTGTCCGCCTTTTGGTTTTTGACCTCAAGCTCAAGCGCACTTGGTTTATATGACAGGACAATAATCTGAAACACAACAGAAAGCCCAGCTCAGAATGGCTGTGCCACGACCTTAAACAGGCTGTTCATGCTCGAAAACCTCCCAGTGTGGCTGAATTAAGACAATTTTGCAAGAAAGAGTGGGCCAAAATTCCAGGTGAATGTGTACTGCACGCTGTGTTGGGGGGAACGTCCATGATTAAGAGGAGTTTAGACAGCATCTATCTCTCAACCACAACATGTAGAGGGTTGGGCTCCATGCCACAGAGCCAGCCCTTCTGATTAATTTGTCTATCTAACCTTTATGTTGCTGCCCCAGTATACCACAGCATAGAAGATAAAAGATATGTAAATATCATGTACCATAGATGTTGAAATCCCCAAATTCTATGCAATTTCATATTGCAAATCAATATTCTGAAGGCGTCCAATGCACATTATTTCATGAGCAATGAACCTTTTCCCATCATTAATTCTGAAGGACTTAGTTGCTCTGGGATGCTCTTTCCATACCCAGTTATGATGCTGACAAATTGCCAGTAACCTAATTAGTTGTTAGATGTTGCACTAGGTTTTTTATTACACAGTTACTGGGTTTAGGTGGCTTGGTGAATGTTTAATAAATTCATCTGACAACAGCAGGGTTATTTAAATTCCTTTAAATTCTCTGAGTGAATTGAAAAAAAACCCTGGCGAGTTTACTCAATCTAGTAGCACTTACCCTATTATTTCGGTTTCAGCCTAAAGACAGTGTTTAGGCGCTCGGCTTGGTGTTTAGATCTTACGGTGACAAAAAGACAGAATCTGTTACATCAATGGGTGGTTAGGGTCTTCTGTAGGACCAAAGAGACTTGACAGTATAATGCAGCCTGCCAAAATGTAGAAGATTTGAATTCACAGAAATTCAAGTAGTTAAAGCATTTATGACTAATGACCAAGATAATCCAAGAAACAAGTCATCTAGGAGAGTCCCATGTGTCTGTGTTGACTAATGATGAAGCTAATTTAAATGCATGTTCCACAGAAAATACCTACAGAAGCACCAAACAGTACATTTCTGCCCACGTGGCTACTCCACAGTTTCCCTTCTGTCATACGAATAACCACAAAACCATTTATTAGTTTTATTAGTAAGATTAGTGGTCAAATTAACAGAATCAGAAGGCTAACACAAATCGACAAGGTGGTTCAGTGTTAATGTATATTTTTCAGAGATGGTATTAGTTTGGTATTCTCTGCTATTTACAGGTACTTGTCTTTGTTTTCCTCTATCCCCCATACTCTCCTTGGCCGACAGGCAAACTGCCTTTTACTTCCTTCTTATTTTTTGCTGCTGTCTGTTGCTCTTTCTTTGTCTCTTCTTTCTTTCTCCCTTTTGTCTCCTTTTACTCTGAGTTACAGAGCAGTCAGCTACAGTATATTACTGATGTCTTTGTTGATTTAATCCCAGCGCAGCATGTCTGGGAAAAATCCCTATATTGTATGCTGGGTATGTTTCTGTCGGCTTAATTCAGCTGTTGTGTATTTATATGTCTGTGTGTGTCAGGGGAGATGCCATTTGAGTCTAAAGTATGTTTTGTTTGAATATGTTTGTGTAGATATATGTGCCTCTGTCTGTACAAGTGAAATACAAGTTGAAAGAATTTAAGAATTTAATGATAGAGACGACAAAAGCCGTTGAATTGATTTAAACTGATAAACTATCTATAATTGGTGATTGTGAGATATGCAAACAATTCTCACACATGATTGTGAAGACGGGGGTAGGTAGGCATTAAGTTCCCTGTCCCCTCCATTTACATACACTAATACACACAGAAAGCCCCGCCCCTCTAGAGAGGTTTTCTGGCAGGGCAAGCACGGTCAGTTCACTGATGATTCCTCCCACACATAAGACAATAAGTGTGGGCGCTACCCTATCTGTGTCATGATGTTAAAGTGTGTGTGACAATGTGCCAAGACTTGTGAGAAACCCAGTCAGTCTGTCTGTGTCTGGATTTGGCTAAAAGTGCATGCCCCAGAAGCTGTCTCCTGATTTTTGTGTACTGTTCAGCCTTGTATGAATGTGTGTCATCTGTGTGGTGACGGAAAGTCCTAATCCATGTCCCTCTGTGCTTTTTTACAGTCTGCTGCAGTCTCCGATGGAGGTGAGTAGAAATGTCTTTTTCAACGTCTGACAGTGAACATCTCAGTATCTCAGCAATGTTATTTTCATTATTTCAGTTTTTCACTTCTTTTTTACCATTTTCTGTTTTGTGACTTTTGACACACCCTTGACTATCATACAATTCCTCACTTCTTTAGATGTTATGATAAGTTCTAAGGGTAACATAAATGCCATTTATGTCTTAAGAACACTTATCCTACTCTTGATAGTGTAGGGTTAAGACCATGCTCTTATTGGACACCCCATTAATACCTGACTTCTTTCACTAATTCATCTAAACAACAAGACAGTCTGGTTTTGCCTGCTCAACCTCTGCCTCACCTCTGCCTGCTTCGCTGCTGTTGTCACACTGCAACCTAAACACAGACCCAAATTTGTTAATGCTGCACATGTAGTGGCAAGTCATGGATAGGATATACCACTTGAGACGAGCATGTTGCAGGCCAAAATTCTCACACATTTTGGTAGTTTTTTCTATGCTGATTCTTACAATTGTATTTGTGATACAGTAGTTTTTTATCTGAAAGTTAATTTTTTAAATAATGTAATAGGTAAAGTTTGTATGGAAGGCAAGATTACCTGACCAAATTGCACAAATTCAAGTAATAGCTCAAAATGAATTGAGCTGAGTTCCTTTGAGATTCTGGTGGGCTTCCACATGTAAAAAAGGCCAAAAGTTAGTTGTACTTAAATCTTACTTAATCTTACTTAAATCATTAATTCAGCAGACTTCTAGCAGTGCTTTGAAGCCTTATTAATGAAACACAGTTTTCAGTACATGGGAGATAAAAGTAGACTGGTGTGAAACAAGACAAAAGGGGTGTAGAATCCATGGCAGACATGTTTACAATTACAGCTAACATAGAAGTGTCCATGCATTTTCACATTAGCTGGGAGTGTGTGGAAGAGAGAATGTGTTGTCAGTGAATGAAACAGAAAACTGGCTCTTTCTGCACATGTATGTGCATGTGATGTCGAGAGCATGGACGCATAGTTTATGCAAGAGTCTAGAACTGTGTTAATGCAGTTTAACTCAGGTTAAAATTTATCTTATTAGGTAAAGGAATCCTGCTAAGCTAACGGTTCTGTGAGAAAGTTGTACACACGAGTCAAACTAAATGTTTCAGCTCTAATAATGAAATAACTTCCACAGAAGTTATTCTCTAATTTATCAAACTGAAGAGTGTTGTTAAAGCAAAAAAGATAAAAGATAAATATTGTATGTATTCACCTTATTTTGAATTTGAATGCGCATGTTGTAAACATCCTCTCCAAGTTTTCCTGCTGCGTAAGTTTAGGGTATTTGTGTGAATATCCTAAAATCTGCAATATGGCTGTCTAATACAGCCATTATACTGTACATAGTATAGAGTCATTTTTGACAGCTTGTAGAAATATTCTTTTGCATTTTGTAATACAACCTCATTTTCATTTTCTGTCAGAAAAGTTAAATCAAGACTAGATAGATCCTCTTCCCCTGTGTGTGTGCATGAGCATAGCTGTGTGGGGGCCGTAGGCCTCATTAGTCTCAGTAGAAGCCTTACTTTAAAAAAAACCTCTCATTAATACTGCAGAGTGTGTGTGTGCGCGCATGTATATGTGTGGGTATGTTCCGGCGTTTCTAGTTCCCTCCTACCTCTGTCCTGAATTATTCATCATCTTGAGGCCTGAGTACGCTCCTATCATTTACCTGGAAACACAAGGAGGCGTGTGTGAATGTACATGCAGGTGCGTGTGCATGTTGTGACCTGACTCTTTCTGCGGACTCTCAGGTTGTCAACCAGGTTGCTTGCCACCAACAGCGTCTTTCTCTCCTTCAGTTTGCTTCTTCATTTCTCCCTGTTTTCCCTTCTCTCACTCTCACTCTCTTCCTTCCTGTGATGCTGTCAGCTATGTGTGTACGTGTGTGCCCTGTATTGGACAGTGTGTTGATCCTGGTGTGTTTGAGGTTGTGAGGGCCCCTGATAGGGTGAGCATGGATGAAGGGGCTTGGATACCCCATAGGATTCGTTACCTTCCGCGATGGCACCACACAGGTTTTTACCAGCTTTACCCAGGTGAGGAGATAGCTGGAGCTTTAAATGCTTATTTCCCGAGTACAGAAAATGCAAATTTTAGGCACAGAGGGAAAAATAACAGCAGACAGAGCTTAATGTTGGATATATGGTTAGCTTTGGTTTAGTTAGTGAATGAAATGTATTCATTCCCGAGTTTAAGAGGTGGTTTGTTTTAGGAATGTTCTTGTAACTTCCAACCTGTCTGTACAAAGTGGTAGAACAGTTGTTTTAATAGTGTGTATTGTTAGTCAGCATGGTATTGTGGTCTTTTCTCAGCTCTTTGTTTTCCATTATGAGATAAAAGTGAATTGAATTTTGTACCTAGCATTACGAAGGTAGGTCCAAAGCAGTAATGCTGTCTCTGGATCAAATTATACGATTTCCAAAATAAGAAGGCTATTATTACCCTGGCTCACTCTGAAACATCTTACAAAATGTCTGAAGTATTTACTTTAAATTTATTTTGCTTGTTTGGTTTGTCTGTTGGTTGGATGGAGTTACAACATGAGGAAAGGTGAGTGAGAATTCATTTGTAAGAGGAAAATGCAGGAATTACAGAAGTGAAAAAATAATAATATGATGTTGTTTATCTATCCCAAGATGCATTCTTGCCCCTGTGTCATTCAACAGTATACATGGTTTAGAGAAGGCATGGATAAGTGTTTGCTTCTCCTTTATCCTGCCATTAATTACATTTATTACCTGATTACGTTGTCTCAGGACTTGTTTACTCTGCAGGGTCTAAGCTGAACGGATGTCTAGTGGTTTTGTGGCAAAAATGAAAATACCCTCAGTTTGAAAACTCTCATTTATAACGCTAAACCATGCGTAAAAGGAAATCACACTGAAATGATCTAATAATAGCAAAGTGTTAGTTAGTGAGTTTTAACTCACACAGTAATCCTGGCCTTTGACTTTATTTACAGGATTTGCGTCGTCTCAGGCACCTGACCAGTGATGCCTTCCCTCTGGCTGTTCTTCTTTGTTTTATCTCAACTTAGCTTTCAGTTTATTAGAACTGAAGCTCCTTTATTCTGGTTATTTTTAGCTTTTCTGTGTGCCTCGGCCTGATCTTGTCTAAACATCCAGACGCATGCACTGAGGTCTAGTGGTGGGAAAAGTGGAACTTGGAACAATTCAGAATTCATACACAAAACTTATTAATGGAAACATTAAAATAGGGCCTCTAGTACACGAGTACTTCAAGATGTTAAGAAAACAGTTATATACTGTTTGGTGTTCAGATAGAGGATGCAGATGCAGTGTGACACACAAATAAGTGCACTTTTTATAGAAATGTAATGTGATGTTGTTATAATATCGTATATAAAATACGTCTCAGCTCAGAGCAGAGATTGTGGCAAGACTTGGACACAATGGATGAGTTGAAAATATCTGAAACAAATGACTAGACTAAATCTGTAATGTCAGTATTGTAGATACTGCATTAGTGAAGGTGTGCTACATAGACATTGTATTGCACAGCACAAGCGGAAGCAACATAAATGAGCAGTGGTTGGGGAGAGGAGGTCTCACTGGACTGCTACTCTGGGGTAATCATGAGCATGGGGCACACCTGAGACACAGCAGGGATAGATAAAACCCCTGTGGAAAAGTAAAAACAGTGAAAAATATACTGTAGTGAATTTGCAAAAAATTAGACAAGTAAAGAAAATAAAGAATATTGCATTGATAATTGTAAGATGCTTGAACATACTGCTACAGATTTATGGTGTTGTGTGTATCTATGTGAACAGAGCTGAACAGCGTGGAGCTGCAGGGCTGCAGCAGCGACAACAGTCTGAATAGTAATGCCAGTCTGCCCAGTGTCCAGAGCCACCGGCGTCACACTGAGAGGAGAGTGGCCAGCTGGGCTGTCTGCTTTGAGCGACTGCTGCAGGACCCCGTTGGAGTCCGCTACTTCTCGGTACTGGTTTTGGCTGTGACATGAATATGACACATCTGTGTCCCTCCAACTATCATAAAGACATTAATTAAACTGTTAAATCAGGTTCTGATTTTCTAAAAGACTTTTCTTGCAGAGACTAGAGTTATCTTTAGTGGTCAGTGAACTCTGCTTCACATATATTCATTTTTCAAAATGTAAAACAAACAATGAAAGTTAAAAAACTATTGATTGGTATTTTTCCAAACCATTTGTGATTTTTATGCTGCAGGAGTTCCTAAAGAAAGAGTTCAGTGAGGAGAATATCCTTTTCTGGCAGGCTTGTGAGTTCTTCAGCCATGTCCCTGAGAATGACAAGAAGCAGGTAACAGATATGTAGGCACATAGTCTATCACTGCATACATTTACACCTTCCTAGCAAGAAACAAGTGTGATATGTGTTAATGAGTTCTTTTCATTCCTTATCTTCTTTCTGTCTTATCTACTTGTCTTTTGACTTCTACCTTGACTGTCCTCCACCTCCCACATTCCTTACTTCTCCAGCTATCTCAGCGTGCCAGAGAGATCTACAACAGCTTCCTGTCCAGTAAAGCTACAACACCGGTTAACATAGATAGTCAGGCTCAGCTCGCTGACGACATCCTCAACGCCCCTCGACCTGACATGTTCAAGGAGCAGCAACTGCAGGTAGCGTATAAACCAACCGCAGACTTTTCGTAAATGGCACTGACCCCTGACCTTCCTCGTGAGGGTTAAGTAACAAGAAGCTTTCCCTAAAAGACAAAGTTGTCATAAAACCGAAACAACAGGCCGCTATTGAAAATGGACTAGCATCACAGAATGCTTATAGCGTCTTGGATGTGAATGGCCTTTTAGATTCGGGGGAAAAGTTGTTGAAAAGCACTATTGATTTTAACAACTGAGCTCAGATGTTTAAACTCTGATAAGAGTCACGAGGATAGAAGGATATCCAGACCATCATCATCTATATTTTTACTCATCTGACATCCATACTCATTCTCTCAAGGATGCACACGCACAGACATATGCACTATGCTCTTTATTCTTTAGCAGCCCTTTTACAAATTCACATGCTCCCTTTGTTTGATGTCAAAATATTATATAAGAGAGGCAGATTGCATTTTATTTTTAAAACCCCATGGGCTTGTCCTTTAGCTTCATCTTGTGGACATCAATGTAGGGTTCCAAGAAAAAAAAAGGTATATAGTGTTTTCAGAATATGAGCAAATATAATGAACTGCTAGTTGGACATTTAGACTTTAAATTTTATCAAGTCTCAAACATGCTTTCACTGTTTCAATATTCTTTTCTATTTTGGTTCCTAATGTTAGTCTCTAGATTGCTTCTTTGTTTCTTTAGCTTCTCCTCATCCTTTATTTCTTTCTCTTTTCGTTTTCTTCTGCTCTCCATCCATTTCCCTTTCATGCATTACATTTTCCTACCCTCATTTTTGTGTGACCGTGTGTATGACTTCCTGCATTTCCTGTAGTTCACCTGCTACTTCTTTGACTCCTTTAGATTTTCAACCTCATGAAGTTTGACAGCTACACACGGTTCCTCAAGTCTCTGCTATACCAGGAGTGTATGCTGGCAGAAGTGGAGGGCAGGCCCCTGCCTGACCCTTACCATGTCCCCAGCAGTCCCACCTCCAAACACAGCACCACTGGCTCTGACCGCTCCAACCTCTCCACACCCAAGAAGGTAACACCTTCCACTTGCTGGCCCTTATCACAATCTTTTACATCTGTGTAAAAAACTAATGTCAGTACATGAAGAAACATAACAGTCAAGCCAGAAAGACTTGTAATAGTAATCCTAAAACCAAAATGGCAGAGGAGAAGAATAAAAGTAGAGTTTAGCACATCTGCTGCTGTTCATTTTGTTTATCTGTGTCTACTCTTCTTAATTTACTTTCTATGTGACTCATAGGAAGACAAAAAGAGCAAATCTGGTCGCTCTTTGAATGATGACAGTCGGGATGATACAGGAGACCGGAAGAAAGGCATGTTCTTTTCATGGTCCCGCAACAGGAGCTTTGGAAAAGGCCCGAAGAAACGAGAGCTGGCCGACTTTAACTACAGTCAGTGTCTTTATTTATTTTATGACTTCCTTCAGTTGAAGAGTTTAAAGGCTCCTTCTTGAAAATGTGAACAACTGCAAAATTGTTACTGGTTTGATAACACAGATGCCAAAGCAGTGATTCTTCGAATGTTGTGTAGCAGTGGTTTACCCTAAAGCTGCTCGATTCCAGTTACACTTGTTACACAATTTGCCCTATAGGCTGACTTATCAAACGAGAACTATTTTTGAAATGCTGTACTAATTTTAAATAATACGGCGGACACTTATATATAACATAGTCATTTTGGAGCCATATGTTACATTTGGTGTTACTCTTGCTACTTTTATTCAGAAATTTCATAAAAGCAGTAATGGTAATTGTATTATTTTTAAGATTTCTCTGGCAGCAATGGTCGGCGTGAGTCCCAGGGTTCACTGTCTTCAGGAGCCAGTCTAGAACTGGGGACATCGGGGTCGGGCAGGAACGAGGTCAGTCTTAAACATCAGTCTCATTAACTGAGATTCTTTTTAGTCATTTAGTCATTTTAGAGTTTTATGTCAGATTGAAACAGGTTTATCTTCACCCTCTTTCTCTTGGTTTTATTTATCTGCTTCTGTTTTATTGTTTTAACTCTCTTATCTCCATTACCCTTTTTGTCTCTTTCTCCAGTGTGACATTTCCCGTGGGGCAGTGACAACAGAGCGAGGAGGCGGCAGCGCCCCCTTGAGACAGTGTAACATAACTTTGCCAGATGGCTCATGTTGCTCTGTGCCTCTGAGGGCTGGAGTGTCCATTAGGGACCTGCTGCTGGGCCTCTGTGAGAAGCTCTGCATCAACCTGGCAGCTATTGATCTCTTCCTGGTTGGAGGGGAAAAGGTAAGGTGTATTTGTTTGGCTTCAAACAATAAAGTTTTGTATGGCCATGTTGCTTACGTCAAAAATGTATTATTAATGATTTTAAACATTCACTAGCAGTTTTATTTGAACAATTGATAACATAAATCATCACCCAACTATGCTGTTCCTTTCAGTTCTATGCAGGGCTTTATTGTCTTCTGGGTCATTGTTTTGATTTTATGGCCTAACTTGCTTTGGTTCCCTCTCACTACTCAAACAGGCTATTGTTTAGTCACACAGAAGCCATAACAAACTTATAAGACACAATGTGTCAAATTTGTTTGATTAATTTTTTTGTGAGCTTGTTGTGTTCTGCCCCCAAGTGGCAAAAAAATATTTATGCCGCTTTAATAAATGAGGGTAAAGTACCCAGACAGCAGCATTTCATATCAGCCAGGGGGTCAGAGAGAAGGAATTGTTGTTCGTTTGTCTTCTTCTTTCCTGTTTTACTCAAATGCAGCATGTGACCCTGCCACTGGGATTAAAAATGTCAGGCTTTAAGGTCCTGCAGCTATCTTTCATGAAGAGTTCATTCATCCTTTCTCTGTCTTTCAGCCACTTGTTTTGGACCAAGATTGTATGACACTGTGCTCACGGGACCTGCGACTAGAAAAGCGTACTCTCTTCAGGTACAGCAACATACAGTGTTTGCTGTGAAATGTCAGAATAAGCTGTCAGTGGCCACTAACACTATTGCCATCTCTGCTCTCTTCTTCTCTAGACTCGACTTGGTCCCTATTAACCGCTCTGTGGGCCTGAAAGCTAAACCCACCAAACCGGTGACTGAAGTCCTGAGGCCTGTGGTTGCCAAATACGGCCTGCATCTCTCTGACTTAGTTGCTCGCATTGTAAGTAACTTCTCATCCTGGCTGTCTGTAAATAAACAAATATACAGTGATGAGCTCAAACTCTAATCACATGTGTCTGTATGATGCAGAGTGGGGAGTCAGAGCCTTTAGATCTAGGTCTTCCTATTTCTAACCTGGATGGGCTCCGAGTCGTATTAGACATTGCAGAACACACTCCTGGTAAAGGTGAGTTTCTGTCAGTAATGTTGGCTGGTGTTATTCATAACATACTTTATATAGTAACCGTATTTGCACTTTTATTATGGTTTTGTATTTGCATATCTTCTCTCCTTCTCTCATGATGCAGACAAACAGACAAACAAAGTGACTCCTTCTAAGAGTCATGGTCCAGCCCCTACAAGCAGAAACCAATCAGCAACAGTAAGATGTTTTTCAACTTCTTATTCCTGTTTTTTCTTGCTCTGGAATGTTCCATAACTCACCGAATCTTCTTTCTGATTGACGATGTCACGCTACTAAGTGTCTGTTTGCATTGTGTTAAAAAGGAGCACAAGTCTACAGTGTGCGTCTCTGCCAGTGTTCGGGCTCTGCGCGACTATATTTATGTGCACTGTTGCTGTGTGGCCAAGAGCCACGTCACACTCTCAAAACGTTCCGTTATTGTGGTCTGCCTGTGGCCGAATGCATCATCAACTTTTCTCTCTGGTTTGCTGGTTCTCTTTCTTCCATAACAAACCCACTGGCCCGACGATACAAGCCCAGCCTCACAGAGCTTTTTCTGGTTCTCATAACCTCCGAAAAAATTTTCCAGGGATGTAGTTGGTGATGGCAGTAGCACTTTAGATTGCTGTTAGGGTTTTTCTGTTATTACGGGGGTTTCACTTGATTCACGATCAGCTGAAATTTAAATCAGCCTTTTTCCACCTCAGGGGCAGTAGTGTGGCTTTTATTAGTATGTAGTAGGTGGTGTTGTGTATGTTGTTAGCTTACGTGTTGGTGATGCTTAGTACACGGTGTTGCATATTGTGATCATCTGAATGGAACATCAATACTGTATTTTGATTAGTATTGATCAAAAAACAGTGTTTTTCTATAAATGTAAGATACATTTTTGGTGTTTTGAAGAATTTATTTTATACCATGTAATTACTTTGATCACATTAAATTGTCCCTCTTCACAAAAACAGTTTCCCCTACCCCATCAAATTCTTCTCATTTGTCACTCTCCTCATCATCACTAGCACCAGTCCCCACATGTTGCCATTACTTGTGCCCATACGTACACCACCATGACTCATCAGGGCTCTAATGCCCCGCTCTGCTCTCCTTGTGGCTCCCAGGGGGAGGACAGGCCATCAGGGAAAGCTGGTTCAGCCCACTCCGGTGGGGAAAACGGCAAGGCTGTGCCCAGCCCTGACACAAGCAGCCAGCCTTTACCCAACCACTCTGTCTCTCTCCGTAAGGCTCCCGAGAAAAGAAAACAGAAAAAGATTAATATAGACGAAGCTGAAGGTAAAGACTGAACAACTGCCTTCTCTCTTTAGTTTCTGTAGCTGTGTTGCTGTGATCTCACTAACCTTTTGCCTGTCTGCAGTATTGCAGAAGCAGCACCAAATGCTTTCAAAGCTAGCTAGCTTCACATAGCACAGTCACCTCTGCTCACACTTAGCTTTGACTTGTCTAACTGATTAATACAGACCTTCTGCTGCATGTTTTCTGAACGAGTGTGTATCACTGGTTTTCAAGATGTTATTTTTGGCGATTAATCTGTGTGCATGTATGTGTGCACATAACTGCGTGTGCGTGTGTGTGTGTGTATGTGTGTGCACTGCAGAGTTCTTCGACCTCATTTCCAAAGCTCAGAGCAACCGAGCAGACGACCAGCGAGGCCTGTTAAACAAAAGCGACCTGCAGCTCCCAGACTTTCTGCGCCTGTCACCAGTGGCAACCAACCAGGCTACACCTCCTCTCTGCAACCCTGAGCCCAGTTGCTCCACCCCTAATTCCCGTAACCCCAACAACGGCAGCTTCCCTAGCAGTGGTCGTCAGGGCAATAAGGCGAACAGCAATGACAGGGGAGGAGGGGGCAGCACCTACTTGCTCAACGCAAGCCACCAGTCCCAGAGCTTGGACTCTGCACTTGGCACTGAGAGTGGAGGGGGCAGGAAAGCCAGACCACCTCCTTCATTTCCCAGCACCATCTCCCCCATTCACCCATCCCATGGCACCCAGCGTGTTGGTCTCCAGGACTCTGGCAGGGGAGAAATGGTGCAGATGCTGGAGGAAGACACCCTGTCTGATCTAACTCTAGTGGGAGAGGGGGACATTAACAGCCCCAGCCTCAACTATGTGACTCCCTCAGCCCTACCCTGCAAACCCCACTCCCGACCTCAGCAACAAGCACAGGATAGTCGACCTAGCTCAGGTACCTCCCCTGTGTGAACCTTGGATATTTTTCAGCTTTCACATTCATTTTCCCCCTTCACCTGACTGGATGCCCACTAAAGTCAGTTTGAAGTTCCTCGTTGGCCACTCTGTGGCTGAATGGTCCAGAATGCATCCAGATCTCCTCACTTCCATCACTGAACTTAGTGCTAGAACATCTTTGAATTAAATACCTGACTTTCTAGCAAATTACAGAAACATTTTATCAGAGAGTGAAAATACATACACACAAAAATGAAAATGGTGAAATTGCATACAATATGTAAGGTTGTTTATTTGATCAGTGGATATATTGATTTCATATACTGATGTATGTTCTAGCTTTGAGCAGTAAATCAACAGCAGCTTTAAGAAAAAAAAGGTCAGGCAGAAGAAGAGAGGAAAAATGGATGCATTAGACTTGGACAGAAAGTGTCCTTGTGATTTCCCTGCGTGGTGTGTATCTGTGAACTTTTGAGTGGACTTGCTGTGGATTTTCCTTTGGAGACGTAAGCTCGAGGACGAGCTCTGGATTAATTGGTGATGTCCAGTGCCAAACTCTCTCCTCCAGTGCACAGAATCTAACAATGCACTTTAGCCAATTACAAACAAGTCTTTACACATTTTAAAAATAATGCTCTCCTTGCTTTTATTATTGGACTTTCTGTGCGCAAAATGTCGCATTTCATTCTACAGGTGGTTGAGCTTCCATAGGCTCAGAAAACAACTGATGACATCTGCTAAAAGTTACTAGTTGTTTTATATTCAGAATAGTTATAAGGCTCTATTTCTAAGCGAACCATGTGTTATTTACCACTTTTTACATATTTCAAGCACAGTGATAAATACAATCATATGCTACAGTATCACAGACACACACATTTGCTCAGCTGTTCTTTATGATCTCAAGCACAATATATATCCTGTGTTTCCACCACAGTTCAGGCTCCTCAGCCAGTTCATTCTTAAAAAATAAGACCAGCGAGTGGACACGTGCAATCTCGCTCTGTGACCTACTGTACAAATTTTCTTTTCTTCATCTCCATTTTTCTTCTTTGCACTACATCGCACAGCTGCACACAGCAGATGTCTTTTTCCACAAATCAGCAATTTAGTTTAGCAGTCGTTAGTTGTCCTTCCCTGCAGGGTATAGCTGGAAAAGACAAACTAATAAATCAAAGTGTTTCGCTTTTTACTTATTCTTACTTTGTCCTGTTCTATATTCCCAAGAAAACATTAATTTATCCCACAGCCTTGTCATTTTTACTATAGGTTAAAGTATTAATTTGTATATAGTCTACTTTGTGAAACCACCGTATTGCTGTAGTCATTATTGAGTTACAATGCAGCCATGCTGTTTCTTCAACTGTGTCACGATAGAAATCAATTCTGCGCCGTTCTGTTCAGTTGACTGTACTGTCTGTAAATAGATTCAATAAATCTTTTAGAGGTTGAACTCTCTCCGTAGATGCTCATGTGAGCGGCCTCCTTTCTTTTCCTAGATTTTCTCCTTCATTTATTGTGAGTGTGTGTCTGACGTTTATCCTCTGCATTTTTCTGCATGGAGGCGCTGAACTGGGATCAGTGTTTACATGTGGCCTTTCATCTAAACTTAAAAGATAAAGTATTTATAGGCATCTTCATATCCTCATAGTTGACAATACATGAAACAGAAAACACCATGGGAATAATCAGTGGTGGACTGTTAATAAAGTTACATTTAAGTAACAATCAGATTTCATGAACCAAAAGATTTATTTATTTGTATTATAATTTCCTTATTATACTATGTATAATATTTCTTTCCAATGTTTAATATTTGACATGAATGTAATTGCAACACATAAGAGGCATATGTAAGAGCTAAATGTAAATGTGTCCATCCATGCATGTCCCAGATTCAATATACAATCCTATATAAAGTTGCATATTTTATATATATATGATTGTTATACATAGACTTCACTTTTACTTACTACCTCCAACTTTGATGATTTTCAACTTGCTTTCCATGGTTTCAGTTTGGGGAATATATGAATATGACTGGTATTGAAAATCCCTTTGCACTCCCTATATTTAAATATCTCACTGCTTCCCGCTAAATACCAGCAATGATCTCTCTGCATGTCAGTCCTGGAGAAGCATCTTGACTAAGACTGCATTATCTGAACTAAAATACTCTTAGAAGTATTTGAATAATATTTGAATACTTCTTCCCCCACTATCATCTCAGGTAATCATACTCAGTTTTGTTCTTCTTAAATCAACCATAATAGTTTAAATGTAACAACCTAAAATATGGGTCAGTTTAATTTTTCTTCTGTTTTGACCTTTGTCCATCTCACTCCTCGTTCCTATTTATTTTACTTAATATTCTTCTCCTCTCTCTGTTGCCTCCTCTGTGTGTGTTTGTCTACAGGACAGGGCTTTTGTTTTTGGGCACAAAGGCTTTTGGGAGGACTGGGCCATTAGCTATGCATGGGTTCTCCTCTGCTCACAACCTTGTTAGGCAAGCTTTGTGATACTGGGCTCTTTGGTAGTCCACAAACAAAACTAGGTCCTGTTTCTTCCTCATCCTCATATTCTGTACGCACGCATGCATGCACGCACACACACACACAGTCTTTTGTGTCACATAACATAACATTTAGGAGCAGATTTCATTAGAATAATTTTCTAGTGTTTGTGTTTCTTTAGAGTTCTTCATGTGACACCAGCAGAAACTGAGTGTGTCCCATCAGTCCATACAGTAGTTAATAAAACCCATCAGTACATAAACACATAGAGATTAGCTTTTCCTCTGCTTCCTTCCCCATCACTCACACAAACACACACCCTTGTCTAACTATACTTGTGAGGACACTCACAGACATAATGCATCTCGGCTAAACTCACAAGACCACAAAGTGTACCTGCAAGAATAGTATTTGAACAAAAGTTGTCCACACAAGGAAATAAAGACATGCATGCGCACATGCACACAGACACATTCCTGTCTGAGTGTAATGTAATGTATGAGTCTGTGGTATTTATAAGTGTTTACCAGAAGCCTCTGGCAGGGACAATGTTAGGGAAAAAATAAACAGTAAAAGCCAAAAAAAAAAAAGGCTCTGTCTGTTTTAGGGCAAAATAATTACCTACAAATTACCTGGTTCTAGAGAGTCACAGTCCTGCTTGTTTTTTTTCAGCTATCCCTGCCCTTCCACCAGCTGATTATCTGGATCAGGTGTGTTCAGGCAATCAGAAGCTGTAAGTGCAGGGATGGTTGGAAAACAAGCAGAACTGTAGGACCAGGGTTACCTACAGAGCTAAAGTAGAAGGAGAAGGATGGAGGAGAGACAGTGGATATTCTCTCATATAGCTGAACTAATTAAAGTGACTAGTCAACTGAAATGTGTACTTTACATTTTTGAAGAGGACAGTTGCACTTTCACTGTGTAGCAATTAAAGGCCCTGCACACCCTTAAAGGTCTGTTAATTTGGTTGGGTTGATTAAGCCTTTGCTCATGTTGATGTTTGACGCAGCTGTGTCACCAAAATCCACACAAGCTAATTAAAAAGGAAAATGCGTAATTTGTCCTCTCCTAACAGGAAAACTAAAGAGGTCTGGATGTCAACTGATCTAATCTGGAAATAAGTGTAGGTGGTTCACACAGACATGTAAACAACAACAATTGTGCTGATTTTAGTTAAATAAGCTGCGTTGAACAAACCAGGAGTCACAGATGACAGAACAGTTTTTCTCTCAGCCACTAGATGGCAGCAGTCTGTATGAAGAAGAGGACACCCTGCCTTTTTACTCTCACACACTCTCAGTCACTGAGCACACAACCCTCTTTCCCATGATGTCATAGCCAAGAGCCATCATGGGAATATCTGTCACTTCCACCGTTTCTTACAAACTCTGTCTCTCTCTCTCTCTCTCTCTCTCTGTGTGTGATCATTGCTGTGTTCATGGTCTTGAAACAGTTGACCACAAGCTGGTCACAGTTGTCAGTGTGATATTTAACTGAATTATACAGAATGTGATTAATAATGTTTCACCGTCTTCTTCACATAAACATAAACCTGCAGAGAGATTCAGAGTTATTCAGCTTCAGTTTGTCATTTGTGTATCGTTTTATTTTATTCATCACTGCACTACAGAATTTAAGCAGGAACTGCAGAACATTTAGCCTCTTTTGTTGTCTGGGAGTGCTGCATGTGGATCATTTGCAGTGCCAGTGAGTGTTTGGTGATATACTGTGTCACCTCTGTGTTTAAAGCAGCCTCTTATCCCTCAGGTAAAGATAGAGACAGATGGAGAGGGAGAGAAAGAGGCAGTGGAGGTTTCAAAATGCCCAGCAGAAGAACAACATCCTCCAATGTCATCCCTTCTGCTCCATCTCTTCATCCTCCTCCTCCTCCACCTCCAACCAGGCCTCCCCTTCGCTCACGTCGCAAATCCAAGTCACCTTCATCCCGCTCCAACCACGCAACCTCAAAACGAGCCTTGGATTTGGACAAAATTGAGGCCACCTCTGACCCAGAAGACACCAGGCAAACCTGCAGAGGGTCCAGAGACCTCAGAGGACTTAAAGACTCAGAGTTGGATAGGAAGTGGGAGGGTGTGGCCTTGGAGCTGCGTTGCCGTGGCAGCAGGATGAGATCAGCTGTGTACCAGACTTCAGACCTGCCCTCCATGGTCAAAGCCAAGAGACAGTTGGAGCATAGAGAGAGCAAAGAGCACATAGACCGCAGTAAATTAAAAGCAACGTTTGTTTGAGGAGCTGATGTTTAGCTGACTCACAGTGTCTGACCTTCTCTGTGACTCTGACCACGCTGACCGTCTATGGAGAAGCTGAAACGTTACTTAAGATCAAAAGCTGAGGCAAAGGGCTCAGTGTCAACAGCTGTGCAGCTGCTCCCTACTGAGGGCTGCTATTCCAAGATGGCACGCTGAGATTAATCAAACACTGTGTCCCAATTCCAAACGTGTGACTTTTTTAAAGGCAGTTCTCTGTCCGGAGTATTGGTCAGACCAGGCTACTCAGCCTCCACTTTTTAAAAGCAAACTTTCACTATGCAACACAAAGTTTCTGCTAAAATATCTCCAAACCTCCATGCAGCTCCAACATTACCCCATGAAAACAATCAGGGTGATTTTCAGACTAGACAAAGCTTCTTTAAAGCCACAGCAGACAGTTAAAGTGGTTGTTTTTTTCAGTCTGTCCAACATGTCTGCCGTCTGGATTTTAATTAAATGTTTTACAGGAACTCCAAGAGATTCTCACCTGTCTACTTCTTTAATGCTTTCTGAGGTGAAATGCTGCTGAAGATGCTGACTTACAAGTTTCCACCTTAAAACATTTAAGCTTTGGTTATGAACAGCAGGTGGACTGGACCCTGCTGTGTCGGTGCCCAGTAAAACCAGCAGCAATGCCTTTTCTCCCTTTTGCCCTCATGACTTGCGCAGTCAGTGCACATTTTCATAATGTATTATAATAAATAGCTGTTTTAATCATTTATATGCTGATTTGAAGCCAATCTCCCAATTAAAATTATTACAGATTACACAGGATTTCCACAGACAGAGCTGAGGCTCCACTGATTAGCATCACAGCAACATGAATCCCTGTCTAACACCCGGCTGAGTCCCAGCTTCATGAGTTAAGTGAAAGGTACGCGAGTTATGCGGTTTTAATCGAATTAGCTCCATTGTAAATGCGCAGTTGACGCGGGATGACAACTGTACTAACTTGGCAGGGCCTCGCAGGGGGAGGCCGGTGTCTCTGCCCGCCTCGGTGGTCTGACTGTCGGGGAGAGAGAGTGTCTGCCGGCGGGGCCTGTTTTGAAAAGTGACACCTTCCCTCTCTGTGAACACACACACACACACACACACACACACACACAGCTGCTCGGAACCATGACTGAAGATGACGGATACAGTTGTCGCGGAGGGACAAGTCAAGTTTAGAGATGGAAAAAAGGTTAATTCCACCATTTTCCTTGTTCTTAAACACTTTAAGACATGTTTCCACATTCCCAACTGGAGGAATATACCTTGTGATGTACTTATTTGCTTTACAAACTTCTTCACAGTGGAAAACGCGGTGGGTCGTGCTTCGGAAACCCTCTCCGGTCGCAGGTACGTGGCAAAGAACTTGTGTTTATAATCAGCTGTTATTATTATTCGTAGTAAATTAATTTGAAACATTTTCACAGGCAACAACCAGCTCGTGCATCCGCGCAATTTAGCACTAATCTCATATAATTTTCTGCAGTGAAATTAATTACAGCCTGTCAGTGGGTCTCCAGGCCGGCTGTGCGCCACAGGGGCGCGTAAGCGACACGTCCGGGTCAGAATGCGGGAAGGTTCCGCAACACGTTGATCAATGTAATAGATTTTATGAATATTAAATATTATAAAACATGAGTGTCACTTGACCCAATCAAACTGACAGTGTGGACATTAAATCTCGTGGCACACTGTCAGTTGTATTTAAGGTTAATTAGGCCAATTTTAAAACATTTCAACCACGAACATGAAGGGTGACATTGTCATCGTCTAATAAAGTTTCATCCTTACAAGTCAGAATAAGAAAGCGGCGTCTTTAAATCTGAATAGTTTGCCATGCTGCGAAGACACTGAGCTGTATATACAGACATATGGTTCAAACTGTAGGCTATGTTTGAAGAAACTGGGAAACGTGAATGGAATAGGCTTGTGTGTGTGTGTGTGTGTGTGTGTGTGTGTGTGTGTGTGTGTGTGTGTGTGTGTGTATTTGTGGCCTCACTTTCATCAGCAGCTGTGCCACTGGATCAGTTCATTGTTTTAGGGTTTGTTTTGACAGCTGTGCCATAAACATCTCACAGGAGGATTTTAAAAAATTGACACAGTTGTTATTTCACCTTCCTTTATTAATCACAAAATTGACTTTTAAGCCTGCAAGTTTTAAAGATTATTGCTGTGTGTGTGTGTGTGTGTGTGTCTCAGACTGTTTGTCTCTCCTGGTGTATAAGGAGAAGAAGAAAGGGAAGGAAAAGGGCAGCGGTCACAAGGAGCGGCTCAGTGTAACCCTGGAGGTACGTCTGAGTAGAAGTGTTCTCCGAACTGGTGGAAGGTTTTTTACAGCTCTGTATTGCTGTCATTATATTGGTGTCAGGTTTACAGGCTGGAGACTAAATAATGTGAATGTCCCATAAGATGATCATATTAGGCTAAAGTTAAGTAACAGAATGTTCTAGCAGCAGGGGGACTTGCAGTGAATATGGTCATGTGTAAGTTTACAGTGAAAAATGCTACAATTAGAAGATGGAGAGAGAGTTTCCTTTGCCTAAAAACTATCCCATATCAGAATTTATTTGGGCTTGTCCACCTCACCTCAATCAGGATGTTTGGATTGAATATAACTTATTGATAATTAACAATATATTTTGGTTATGCAATCTAAATTCTCTGTGTAATGTACTTTGTTCCTTGAGGGAATATGTGGTGTGGAGCCAGGACCCGGTTATGACGGGGTATCCTACACTCTCTCCATCCTTTGCTTGGCACACACTCTGGTCCTGGGCTTCAACGGCCGAGACGCCATGCTGGCCTGGGATGCCCGTGTCTGCTACAGTCTTGGGGAAGGTCAGTGGTTTGACTTTGTGTGAATGTCACAGTACTGACGGCAAGAATGTGACGTGTAACAGCTTAACATCTATACGCTTTTATTGTGTGAAAGTTAACAATCAAGAGAAGACAGATTCAATAAAATGTGGTTTCTGTAAAGATGTAAACTGGAGTTTACATACACAGAAGTCTATAAAAATTGGTAGAATCCTATGGACAGAGGAGACAAATATCAATTTGTATGTAGAAGATAAAGATCGGCTCATGATTCATCTGTGAAGAATGGTGGAGGTAGTGTTTGAGTATGAGTATATGGCTGTCACAAGAAGTAAAGTCTTTAGGGCTGTATTACTGTACCTGCTACTGGATGGTTGACGATGATTATGAAAAGGTGGAGTTACACTGACAGAAACAATACTTCTTCCATCTCTGTAGACCTTTTCTATTAACAAAATCTGCTGTCTTAAATTCACAATTTTCTCTTCAGCGAAGAAAGTTGAAGGGAAAAAGAAAAGCGTACAATATATGAGGTATTTATAAGAAATGCCAAAAGAAACGGAATCCCATTTTATATGTGTGAAATGTTCAAGATAGAGTTGCCCTCATCTAAGTTTTGTGAAACTTTATGATTTATGCAATGTAAGGGTCATATTTAGTGTAGTATTTTATTATTATCCCTCTCTAGTCCTTCGAGTCTTCCCCTGCTTTTTCCAGTGTCTCGTTAGGCCTGTTATTTCTGCAGGAGATGACAAAATCTTTCATTCAATGTGGT
>OMLM01008022.1:124167-152791 GCA_900302695.1 Helostoma temminkii
GTGGTTTGACACACTTCCGACCAAAGATGTTTTAAACCAACATATTTAATCAATCAAAAAAAAAAAAAACCCAGGCTTTCTGTTCTAAGTTTGCCATGGTCCAATTATTAATTTACATTCACAAATAAATTTTTAACTCTGTCCAAAGTTTGTAACAAGTCTTACTGAGAAATGTTCCCTCTACCATCGTGAATTTTAATGACTCATTTAAATAACTCAGGACTGATTTTTAACAGCACTTTACAGCCAAAGAGTGTATAGAATATTTTCAGGCATTTTGTTCCTCCATCACTATGTGAGTGTCACATATTTATCTTTGCTTACCCCCCCACCTTACCCAAAGTTTATTCATTTAAATTGATAACTGATCATCAGAAAATCTTTTGTAATGATGGTGACACAGCTGAAGATATCTGTGTATCTTTTCATGAAAAACATAGTAATTTCTATGTGTTGCTAAACTTTTTACTGGTACAAATTCTCATTTGCCATTACACTTTCACTAATTGTTTTTTGTTCTAGCTGCTTTCATCTGGCTCTACAAATGTTATGTATGTAAAGTATATGTGATGCTGTACAGTATATCTTATGGCTGTGAGAGTGAGTGACAGACTTCAGCATTAAGTGCCATCTGCGTGAACTGAGCGATAACAAACTGTGCCCAGCAGAGCTTAAAGAAGTGCTTAATCATCATTACCACAGCCGTCACTTACACATGTACATATGTGTTCATGTTCTTGTGCTTGATATGCCCCGATGATTTTCACTCTCCACCTTAATTGCTTTGTGATTGATGTGGCTTATGATAAATGATTATTTTTAATTGTCTTTAAACCATGACTGCTTAGTGCTCACACTTTATCACACAAACATTATCATTCAGTCTTTCTTTTCTCTCCTTCAGTCCACAGGTTCAGTGTCAATGTCGAACCAGGTACCAAACTGGAAAGTGGCCCCGCCTCCCTCCACCTGTGCAACAACCTGTTGGTTCTCGCCAGAGGTCTCCCTCCTGTAATCACTGGCCACTGGAAGTTGTCGGCTTTACGTCGTTACGGTGCTGTGCCAAATGGCTTCGTGTTCGAAGGAGGGAGTCGCTGTGGATACTGTAAGCAACGTGTGAATTTAAACAGCCAGAAAGTGGCTACACTGCCTAAAAAATTGCAAGCACAGTACCTCACATCAATGGATATATTTCTTTGTGGTTAAATGACCTAACCTAGATGGTATAAGATCAGAAATACTTCGAGCAGATCTAAATTAAAGCATAATGGGGAAAAATATTATTTATGTTTTATACATGGGCCTAATGGATGTTATTTAAATGTCTTTATTTAGCTGCGTGTTTCCTGAAATAATGAAAAACTGCTTAAAATTGTGAACAGGTTTACCTGTTCTGGAGTTTTTGATCATTTACGTGCTCTTTAATAGTAGATAAGTTTACCCAGTTGCCATGGGTTACCCAGTTAGCAACTGGGCAAACGTATTGTAATATCAAATATCAAATATCAATTAGTCTGATTAGGTGCCTTTTTGGTCCTTCTGATTGTCTCACATGATCATCATTACACAATTCCTCTAGTATTTTCAAGTTAAACCTCTGCTTGTATAACGGCAGGTATATACGTAGTTTTATTTTACGTAATACAACGACCACAAACAAACAACAAACGTTTATTTAGGTCTAGTCAGATGTAAATAATGTGAACAGAAAAATGGATCACACCTGCTCCTAGGGAACCTGATGAACTCACTAACTGTAGAAGGTAGATGGACAAAACAAAAAAAAATCACTAAATCCATGGCAAAGCATTAAACCATCAATAATGAGTGTAAGACCAGTAATAACCACTGACCAGCAATCGTATGTATAATACAGTTACTGCAGGACAGTCTACATTATTGTCTCCCATAGACAAATGCTTTGTTAGTTTCCTCTCTGGTGTTTACAGGTCGATAGGTCTGTCATTTAACACTAACTAACTGATACAAAGACCTGTGATTTATTGCAGGTGTTTATACAGTAACTTTATCCATGTAAGAATTTGCTGTCTGTGTACAGTACAGTATGAACCACACTGCAGGGCTGGCCACAGAGTAAAGTGTGTTAGTGTGGTTGCCAGGGTTTAGGTATCCTCTGAATGTCCACTTGATGTGGGCAGGAATGTGAAGAATGACAAGCAGTTTTATGTTTTTGGGTGGAGATGTGTGTCTGTGTGTGAGACACAAGGATAGAAAGGCGTCTAATTGGACATTGTTTAAGGTGGTCACTGTAGGTAAGCTTGCTAGTAGTTGCTGTGTTCTCTAACTATATTCTTAAGCCTGAAAATATACTTTTTTCTCAGTGTAATTCTGTTTTGGGCGTTTCTCAGGAGAAAGTTTTTGAGTTCCTGTGTGGATTTAGGTGACATCTGCTTGTGTGTGTGGATGTGTATGTGGGCAAGCAGACTCACGGCTTCTACAGGAATAACCATGTGGCTAAGAGTCTCTGGTTTCAGTGTTCTGATGAGCAACATCTATAAATACCAGTCTCCCCCTGTAGTGGACAGTCAGCCAATCATGGTCTTTTCCTTCAACTCATCTACAACTTACCCAGCAGCCACAGGGACAGCAGAGAGAGGCCCTCTTGACATAGCTGAAAACAGGGGGTGACAGAAAGCACGGCATGTAAGAGTGAAATTGTGAAAGTGTGATTCTTTGCCTTGCTGCAAGGTACAACACAGTGTTAGTTTACATTTTTACATGTTTATGAATATTTGGTGACACTATGCAGTAGCTTTGTGTAGTGTTCTCTGGATTCACCCATCAGGTCAGACTTTTTTGATTACAGCTAATATCCTTGTTTTATTTGTATATATATAAACATTTTGAAAACCATTTGCTGATAACATGATATGTAACATATGGTTACTGATTTGTTAAAACAGAATAATAAGGTCTCATCAAACAGCTCTGTTAACTGTAAGCAAAGGAAATCATATAGGTTATCATCGCACTTCTAGTCATACGTTTCTCTGTTGACATTAGTTTTCTTTTTCCAGTTACCACTGGGGAAGCACCATGCTGTGCCACCGATCACAAAATGTCAACTGAGTTTCAGCAGACCATGTGCAAAGATGTGTAAACAGTACAGAAGACCTCTGAAAGTCAAGGCAAATGGTTCCTAATTAGTTTGCACTTTTTGAGCACTGTACTTTGAACTACTGTCTTAGATAAGAACTTTTTTACCCTCTCGTCTCCCTAATTTCCCTTGAGGCCTTCTTGCTCAAGCAAATCAGTAAGCAGGTCTCTTGGTCTTCTAATGCTGCTGTATAAAAATATTTTACCCTTGACTGCTGCAGTGCTCTCTACAGCAGCTCCACTTTGAAAGTCAGCTGCGCCTCGGACGATTTGATTTCTGTCCGCAGAATTAAAGTCTTACACCACAGCGACATGTCGATACTTTTTACTGCCATAGACACGTACAAACACACACACAGTGGGCAAAGCGAACGTGCAAAGTCTTTTGGCAGCAATCAGTTGAGCTGTGGTCTTCATGGATGTCTGTTAGACATATGGACCTTTGCTTGTGTTGTCATATGCTCACAATGTGCATCGGTGTGAATCAGACAGATACCAAAACTCCAGCTTCCATTCAAAGTGATAATTAGGCCACTGTGTTCTGTAATCGATGATGTTTGGAGCAGAGTCTGTGTCTTAGCTGGACAAATAGTCTCCGGCTTATCAGGTCTGCACGTGTTCAAGTCTACCCTACACCTCTCAAAGACACACACACACACACACGCACACACAAAGCACGAGACACGGTAATAAATGATCCTCTGCAGAGCTGTCAAGCCTTGTGATCTAGATAAAAAACAATTTTAAGCTGACGTATGTCAACAATCTTTCCATGCTGTCACAAACACACACAACTCATGTATGTACAGTGCTTAAGTTCTTTTAATTCCGCTACTATTGTGCAGTATTTTGTTACAGATTCTCAGTAATCCGGATCTGAGAGTTTCTTACAAAGTAATGTCAACAAAATTTCACATTAAAAGGTGTGAACGATCCACAGAGGTTAAAATGTCTCTGACTGTCCATCTGTCGTTAGAGGTGTTCTTGGATTTGGTTTGGTTGGAACACGGTTTCTGACAGGAAAGGAAAGATCAGTCTCTTTTAAGATGAGCTTTAATGCAGCAGAACTCAGCATGCTTGCAAGAAATATCTTAACCAGGTCCAGCAAGGCCTCTTTGCATCAATATTAAATAAAAATACAAACAGGCTAATCGTAAAGCTCCTAAAGGCATTCACTGTAATGCTACAACATGTCTTGTTTGTGTAAAAGGTTATGATTGCATAAAGACTGAAACATTTTCCAAAATTGTTTGTGAAGGAAAAAAGCTGCTCAAGGCCTCTGTTTTCACACCAGGTAGGAGACAGTAGAAAGGAGCAGCAGCCCTGACTTCACTCTGATGTACTATCAAAAATACTGGCAAACTGTGCATGAGAACATTTCTGGGAAATGTGTGGGATTTATTTTTATTTTTTTTAACATGAAAACTGCTTGGACATTTACAAGGTTTGACCAATTACTATGGTGTAATTTGTACCCCAAATAACACCCTGTTAACTTTAAAGCTACTTTCAGCTCATTGTTTTGGTTTTCCAGCCTGCAGGTTTCTTTGGGTTCACTACTGTGTGGACTTATGCAGTTTAATGCAACATTCCTGCAATAACTTCCACGCTATAATGTTTGCTTTAACTGTTCTAGAGAGGTGTTCATTCAGCTTTATGCTCAGTAGTTGTTGGTGCACTGGGAGGTGTTTATACCAGGAAGCTCTAACTTCGCTGACATTAATGAGATAGATGAAGTAGCAGAAACTTTTCTTAGTCGGGTAAGGTTTTGCAAGCTCTTGTTACACACATAAAAATCTGCCTTTAAGTGTGAGTTGCCTTCAAAACCCCGATAACAGAGCACCACAGCAGCTGCGTGTGCAAAAACTATTCAGAATAATTCCACGAACACCTTACAATATGTTGGCAACCCAGACGTCATCCTAGGAAAATTAACCACCATTAATTAACTTTTTGTGTTTACTTTCAGCATGTGTTTTGTCTGCACAGTTCCAGACCTTCTAATTGTGATGCTTTACTGTAGGTTTCTGTTCTTTCTCACAATGATCACATTAGATTCTGTTATTTTATCCAATCCTTGTATTGTTACTGCACAAAGTGATGAGTTTATCTTGGACACTGAGCCCCACTGAGATTATATTCATGTTTGAGCTCTATTGTATTTTTTATACTTTCATGTCTTCTTGTTACAAAACTCTTGAACTCCTGAAATGGTGAGTCGAAAAGCAACTCAAGCTAACAAAATATATATATATATACACAGCAGTTAATGAAGCTATTAGGCTTCCGTTACATTGAATGCTCAGTGGTGATTTATTGATTAAAGCTAAATTCTTTACAATCATCAAGCTTTAGGACACACTAAAAAGTGTGCTCTGATGCATACTAAATATAAGTAAGTGAAATGTTAATTAAGCTCATTAAGTAAAATGTAACAGATTTGATATTCACTGACATTTACAAATTGAATTATGTTGTGTTGACCTTTGGCGTTTTCTTGAAAATGATCTTAGAAAAAGAACAGAGAAAAAAACGAATATTAATAACTGATGCTACATTTTCAGTAGTTCATTAAAACAAAACTTAGTTTCTTACATTGCTCTTGAAAATTATTTTTAGCTTCAGAAACTTTGCTGACTGTCGTAACTCAGGAGTGAAATGTTTATGAACAATTTTTCACTCTTTCACAGTTTTTCAGCTCTTTTGTTTGCAACAAACACATAATCCACCAAGAACAAAGGGTTTCTTTCTTTGAGTTAGGGCTTACTTGACTTTTCAGTACCTCAGTGATGTGAGATTTTGATGTTTGAAAGCGTGGAGGTTGAATTGATTTGAGGTTTTATGTAACCTTTAGAAGAAAAGGTTGTTGCTGCCTCAGAGAACAGCCTTGCTGTTACAACAGCCTTCTGAACGTCACTGAATTTTGTTTGGCCTTGTTCAAAATTGCAATTTTACTCTATGCTGTCTTATTACTGTCCTCTAATACACTGTCAATTCAATTTTACTACTAATAATACTGCTGATTATTGTTTATTATTGTTTTTGGTTTGAGTCGTTCATATACACAATGAATGTGTCTTTCCGCACTTGTCTTTCAGGGGCTGGTGTTTTTTTCCTGTCTTGTTCAGAAGGAGAGCAAATCAGTTTTCTGTTCGACTGCATGGTCAGAGGCATCACCCCGAGCAGAGGCCAGCATGGCCTACGACCTTCCCTGCCAGGTGAGCAGATACTTATTTAAGCTATAAATCCATACATTATAATCTGGAAAAGACCTGCTGTTCTGAAATGAAAGAATTTGTCACGTTGGTATGTGACTCTGGGACTTCCATTATAAAGATTTACTACCTGTTTAGTGTGCATGTCAGCATTTCTGTCAGGCGCCATGCTAACGAAAACATCACATGCTTAAAACCCCAAGGGTCACCATATGGTTTAAGGAGTCACGACTTTGAGTGTGACTTGCGTGCTGTTATAACGTATTCCTAATTGCACAGGCATTTCTGAGCCCACAAATATAGAGACTGAAGGGTGTGAAAAGGAAATAGCATTACCAAAACACATTTTGTATATCCTATTTTCCATCTTCACCCTCGCAATTTTAAACCCTCCGTTTACATCCGTGTTTACTGGCTTGCAGTTTTAATTTTCTCTGCCTATACTGGCACATAGTAATATTTCTTGGCACATTAATGCGAAACCATTGACACAAATGTGTATTGCATGTGCATCCTTGCATACATTAATACAAAAAAAAACAAAAAACTGTACGTGCCTTTTGGGTTGTCTTGTGTTTTTCTTTTTAATTTCTTACCATAATGCATTGCATGTATCCCTGGGTTCTAACAAACATGCTGAATGCAATTCCTTTCATATTAAACATTAGCAAAGCCAATGACCACATCCATGTTGACACACACACAACTTACAAATCTATGGATTTATATGAAACTGCGACAGATATGTGCATGTGCATGCACAAAACCTATAATCAGAGGTGCTGCTTCTATAATAAACAACAATATAATATGTGATATTTTGTTATGATGCCTAATAAGAACTTAATATTTTTTGATACATCATAGCTTTATTGCCAATAAATCTTTGCTCATTTTTAAACGTGGTAATACTACTTCAGGTCAAGTATAATATCACTGGATATACTGAACCATATACCTAAAAATACATTTGTCTTGTCTATATTGCAAAGTCAGCATTATATTAAAATCCCTATAGGCCTGGGTAAGACAGACAAATTGAAAATAGGTGAGGTGGAGGAGACTTAGATCAGAATCAGCATGACTGATGGAGGAAAAAAAAAAGCAGCAGCATCCAAGATTAAAATGACCAGAGTTAAAGTTCAGCTTCAGCTTGCAACATTTATTCTAGCTGCGTCAGTCTGCTCTGCTCTGGGGCCCTCTGTAACCTCACGACATTCAGTGCTTGAAGCAGTTATAATTAGCATAGACTAGCAGCGTTAGCAAATGTTAACTGAGACCTCACATAGTGTAGTGAAGAAACTTGGCATCTGCACGTTAACACTAGCTGCTGCAGGCCAGAGGCAGAGATCCAGGGGTTAGGTTGCTGACGCCTATACACACAAACACCCTGACCCACTGCAACATGTGCACAGTGGCACGCAGACTCATTTACTCTCAATATTTATCAGTCATTAAGTTTGTAATTGGCAGGGTTTTACACTAAATTGATGCTTCAACAGATAGTCGGAGCACATAGAACCTCCTTTGGGAGATGTTAGAATTACAAGCCGGTGTAACAGTTGGAGGATCATTAACACAGAGCTTTTAACAGAGACAGCAGATGCACACAGCTTTTACAACTTCTGCCTTAATATTTCTATTTGTATTAAAAAACAACATGCTTTTATGGTCTTGGTTTTGTGAGATGTGTATTTATATACTGGACATTTTCACCACCTTGACATATTTTACTGTTTCTGCTTCTTGTCCGTCAAAATGACAGTCCATTCCTTCATGTTCCAAAGACCTTTTGGGCTACAGTCAAATTCACATTTTTGAGTATTTGCAGATTATTGTTTTGCTATTAGTTATTATGCTACATGTTTTATCACGTATATCAATAACTTATTGTGTGTGCTAGTGTTTGCGTATCTTTAGTTTTGTTGTTAGTTTTTGTAGTTTAAAATCTATTTTGAAGGTGGATGAGCTGACGTTCGCAAAAACAATATATTCTTATTTTCTCTTCTGGATAATTTAGGCTTCACTACAGGAATGGTCCTGTTGTGTGTTTTGCAAATATCATTGTATTCATCTTCACTTTTGTTTATTTAGATTTATTATAATGGCACCATGTAGTCACTGCACTGAGGTGCTGAGAGTCACTGTGCTTTACTTTAAACATTACTTAGAGCAGCAATGATTGTAATACAGTATTACAACTGTGCAAAAGCCTGTTTGAATCATTGATTCTCTTCGTGCTTGTGTGTTTGTCTTGTGTGTATCTTGTATATGAACACCAGACCCCAATGCAGACCCAGCGTTGGCAGAGGAACGAATCAGCCAGGAGGCATCAGAGCTGGAGAAAAGACTCAGCATGTTGTCTCACTGCAGCCTAGCGAGCAGCACAGGTACAGCTACAATAACTTACTGTAGGTGCACTCTGCAGTTCACAGTATTTGCCCTCTTCCTGATTTTTATATTTTTTGCATATGTGTTACACTTAAATGATTCAGATCATAAAACTAATTTTAATATTACACAGTGATAACCCGAGTAAATACTAAACGCAGTTCTTAAATCATCATTTTATTTATTAAGGCAAAAAAGATGTTCAGACCTGCCTGGTCCCATGTAAAATAGTAATTGCCCTCTAATAATTTGTTGTGTCACACTTGGCAGCAACAACTGTAATCAAGCGTTTGCGATGACTAGCTTGAGTCTTTTGGCCCACTTGTCCTTGCAGAATTGTTTTAATTCAACCACACTGGAGGGTTTTTGAGCATGAACGACCTGTCTAGAATTTGACTAGGCCACTCTGAAACCTTAATTTTGTTTTTGAGCCATTCACAGCTGGACTTACTGGGGTGTTTCATATTATTGTCCTGCTGCAAAACCCAAGTGCCGCAAACTGATGGCAGGACATTTAAACAGTTCAAGTTTTGTGTCATCAGTCTGCAGAATATTTGCCCAATTACTTTTTCACATATTACATTACTTCAAAAACTGCATGTTGTATTTACTCAGGTAATCCTTGTGTAAAATTTGTTGGTGTTGTTTTGATGGTCTGAATCATTTAAGTGTGAGAAATATGCAAAAATATTATCAGATGTGTCATGAGGTTTTGGGATTTACTATTAATCATCATTTTCTTACTCATCACTGCACCCTGTGTGCTCAGGCAGGCTGGCCTTCTGTCCACACAAGGACTAAATCACTGGTCTATATTTATGAGGGCATTCTAGCAAACTTTTTGTGATATAGTCAGATGTGCCATGACTGATTTCTGCTGACTATCTATATTATCTAAGAGTTTTTTAATTTGTGCCCTTGTGCATAGAAATGATTGCAGATGACTTGAACTGTAGCAAATGGATTAGATTTGAAATGTAAAAGATTGATTTCACTGGGTCATAAACTTTTGTACCCAAACTAAAGACATGATTCATACATTACTAATTCGATGTACGCCGCAGTTTGACATCTCAGTATATGTGTCTCTGTCTCAGCGCAGACTCATTAATAAGTCAATTTAATAACTTTAATAACTTTAATCTTCTACAGCCTCCACTTACAGCTGCAGCGCGTCTGTTGCTGGGGACGACCGCAGCAGCATCTCCAGCTCGTCCTCCAGCCAATCAGATGCAAGCTACGGAACCAGACTTCCTTTGTGGATGGATCAGCTAACTAGATCGCATCTATCCACTGACACGGCATCAAGCTCCTCCACACTAAAGGCTTTGACCAGTTCAGACGACCAGATTTGCCCTGCTGGTGGTTCCAGCACTCGTCCATCCTCCACCCACATCCATCCTCGTGGTCTGCATGACAGCGGGCGGCAGAGCTCCTTGGACAGTGGGATTGGGATAGCGGCAGGCAGCCAGTCGTCTTACTCGGGGAGTGTCTCCTCGTGTACGGGGAGTCTGGACACAGCGAGCCAGGAAGGTGTGGAGGAGTTCGGCTCCGTGTCCAGCCTACCTGCTGCTCCTCCTCCTCCTCCTTTTTCACCTCCTGCTGTTCCTCCCCCCTCCTCTCCTCCTCCCCCTCCCCTCCCTTTTAACCCAGAGCACAGTTCTGCTACCTCTTCCTCCTGCACTTGTGCCTCCAGATCTAGCTCTCACACATCTCGAAGGCATAGTGATGAGTATCAGATCCCCAACCTGCTTAGACTGCGATATGATACCCCTAAAAGTCTGCTCCAGACCCTATCCCTTAAGGAACCCTCAGCCCAAGGAGGCCCATCTGAGCTGGGTAAGGATAGTGGAGAAGGAGGCCATACTCAGGGACAAAAGTTGGGCAGCAGCCTCACAGGATTGACGGCTCAACATCAAGCCATGATTCAGCGCTCACACTCCTGGGACAGTGAGAGGGTGCCCTCTGTGGACAGTGAGAGGAAGTCTACACCCAGAACATTGACGCTACATGGACACTTGGTTTATGGAGAAACAGAGGTACTGGCTGTGTCACACTTTTTCAGAACACCGATAAAACAGTCCACCAAATACATACAAGTAATACAGAGCATAACAGTGGGGGCATCATGAGATAATGTAAAGTGAACTAATCACAGATGTATGATATGTTTAGCACATGCTCTGTTTGTGGAAGCTGAAAAAATATACTTTATAAAGTATTTTTATAAGACTAGAGTATAATCACCCTGAGAACATTTAGTGAATAACATTATAATATAATACAATAATATAACAAAGATATAAAGTTCTACTTAATTAACATACTTTCCAACATTTAACCTTTATTAGGGAAAATGTTTGACACAAGGAATTTCTAATGCAACATGTGGGAAATACTGTTCACATGAGTCTCTACATACTGCATGTGAAAAAAGTGTGTGTGAAAAAGTGGATTTCCCACTCAGGTAATTTCAGGGGAACATAGTTTGAAGGTTCAGTGCAGCATTAAGTGTCTTTTAGTCAGCCTTTGCAAGGACCTACTTTTCTAATGCTTCTTTGTGGCCTTTTTAACTTCTGCCCTTATTGTGTTACATCATTTTGCAGCACTAGAGACTGATGCAGGAGCAGTTTAAGCAGCAATTATCTGGTCTCTTCACATACACATGGCTGCTTGCTATTCAACCTAATGACTCACTTTAGGGCCTGTCTTTGTAACTGTGATTTACAATAGATGTTGCCTTAATGGATTTTGTAGCAGTTAAAAACATTGCAAACTGCTGGCAAGTGTTTGTCACTTGATCAGCAAAACATGAAAACTGACATCTAATAATTTATCACCAGCCTCATAAATCATTATGTTTATTATTATTAAATGTATACTACATAGGAGACCAGGAGAGAAAGGCGAGACTTGGGGTTTGGTCTTGTGCAGAGGAGGGGGTTTTGGGAGGAGCATGTTGAGGATGGAGCTGCCAGACTGGAGTAAAAGAGGGAGGCCAAAGAGGTGGTTCATGAACATGGTGAGAGAGGACATGAGCGAGGTTGGTGTGACATAGGAAGATGCAAAGTACAGAGTGATGGTGATGAATAATGTGCTGTGGAAGGAAGGAAGAAGAAGGAGAAGGAAAAAGAAGATGAAGAAGATATAATTAACATTTCTTAGCTTGCTTTTTAAGATAATAATCAGCTCATATTGTTCTACAGTGCACTGTGGTGGCTGCCTTCCTGCACTCACAGCGTGGCTTCTCAGTCTCTTCCATATGGGCAATGTAGTCTCTGATCCAAGTAAATTTGGGCATCTGTGGTCTGAAAGCCACGGGTGTGGAAACATAGTGAGAAGACAGACAGAAGTAACCAAGAATCAAAGCCAGGTCCTTCTCACTGTGAGGTGACAGAGCCACCTGCTGAGCAACTAAAACCAATATAGGAAAACAATAATTAAAAAAAAAATGTTATGGGTTTCAATGAAATACCTGACTGGAGCGCGTCTTGTTTTCCATTTGTCTGAAACTAAAAAGCTATCAGAAGAGAGTTCTCCACGTTGTGTCTAATTAATTTTCTGATGAGTTGTGAAAAGCTCTTCCCTCCTTTTGTGATCAAATTATCATCAGAGCAGGAGAGGAATCAGCATGTCTTGTGATTTCTGACAGCTTGTGTAGGAGTGTGTGTGTTCTTTACAGAGAGGAAGTGAGCAAAAGGGGGCCAGGAAAGTTAATGAGTAGTGATGAAACTGACAGAAACCCCCGGAGAGGAGAATCCTGTTGTTTGAGAGAAAAAATGAATTTTCTTTATTCATCATTCCTCCGCTCTGTAGTGTCAGCATTTCAGGTTGGCGCAAAACTACACACCTTCATATCGGGTAATGAGACGATGCCTGATCAGACAGTTGTGTTATTATTTGAAACAAACTGTGGCAGATAATATTTCTGACGAAAATTGAAATTGGTTTACGCTGTCGGAGGTGTCGTGTGTGAACCAGCCACCTCTTTGTCTCCTGTCTGCCATCTCTAAAGATGTCTGCTCTGCCCTGTCTGCTCTGTCTTTTCTCCCCCTCATGTCCTCACTCTACGCCCTTCCTGCTTTGTCCTCAACTTCTTCATTTATCATCAATGTTCCTTTTAGCCAGTAACTATATTTTTGGTCTCCCCACCCAGTGCAGTCATTATTTGGACATTACACCAGAGCAGAGGCAGTCAGCGAAGAACACATGCCTTACACAGGCAACATTTATCTGCCTGTTTTACTTGTGTCAGACAGGAACCATAAAAAGGTATAAAAAGTGTAGGTCTCAAACAAGACAATATACATAACAGTTTGAAAAATAAATGGCACTGTCTTCTTACAAATACAACACAAATTGTTACATTTATAACAGGCTTATTTTAACATGTTACAAATAAAGATTATGACACTTGAGAATAATAGCAAATGAAGGTAAATACAATATGTGTACATATGTCCATATGTGGCTAAAGCAAACATTATTTCTTGAAAGGAATAAGTTGTGTATATATTTAACCAATTACATGGTGCTTCTAAATAAGAAATAATCAAATTATCTGTAATTATCTTCTATCTTTGTAACTTATTTTGTAGGTTGCCATCTCACCATCAGGCCTGTCACTGTCAGCAGTTTCACAAGGTGTGTTTGTAAATGTGACATTGGGATTGTGTCTCAATCAGTGGTATTCATACATGAGAAATTATAATAATTACACTAAAAGGAAACATTTTTTGCACAATTTACATTTTAAAATTAGAAATGCATTCAGCTGATAATAGACCAGGAAATCCACTGATATAATATAAAGTTGTCTAGGCCTAGATGTGGGGACATCATCCTAGCTGATATGATCATTACTCAAAGTGAGACATCAAGTACAGCTGAAGGTTGGAGACTGGAACTTTGCCTTACTTGTATATTTTAAATATACTTGCACTGTTACTTTAATAATAATTATACTACATACTTACTTGAATAAGAATGCAGAACATCCTTGTAAAATGTACACGGTAGTGTTTACTTACATACTTTTAAATTAGTAAGAGAAATGCTATCAGGTTTTTGGCGTCACTGTCACTGTCTGAATAATAATGTGCTAAAATTTTGTTCCCAGAGGCTCCTCTGTGTGTGAGAGAGGAACAGGATGACAGTGGAGTTGTTGGTGATAAGTTGGCAGCTCTGAAGAGGTTGTTGCCCTCTCGACCACCCTGTGGTCCTCCACCTCTGCCTGTGACACTGAGCATGAATAGGCTGACGTCAGCATATAGTAAGATAATTACATCATTTCTGATTAATTAAATGTCATGACTGATATTTCCAGCTAGTGTCTGTTTTTAAGGCTACCTTACTGGAGATATACTGACATGTTTTTTTGCTGGTCCATCTGCTCAGCCACCTTAACATATTTTCTTCAGGTGTGCTCCAGCCTCCTCGTGAAGCTCCTTTGTCTGTGTCCCTGGACATGAGGCTCCACAGTGGCAGCACTGTTAACTATGTCAACCTCCCCATCAGCCCCATGTTGGCTAAAACCAACAGAGAGCTCCTCTACACAGAGCTGAACTTGCAGAAACCCAGCACAGCTCCAGTCTTCAGCGCGCACAGTACTGTCAGAGGTAACACTTTGCAGCTGTGCAGATCCAGTAAGAACACTAAGCCTTAAATGTCCCTTTTCAGATTTCTATTAATTATATTTGTCTGGTGATTCCTTCTCTCTGTCCTCTGTGGCGACAAGTTTATGTCAGCATCAAGTCCACCTGTAAATGTATTTGCATGTTGGTCTATATACACATTATGACAAACTGCATCTATAGATTCATAAGGATGGGTTAAAAATGGAACTGAAGTATGAAAAATGTTATATCTGTTTGAATCAAACATCTGTCAGGGTGTTTTGACTCATTTGTATGTTTACTGATTTTTTTTTTTACAATTGATCAACAGTCACTCCTTCCAAATAGGAAAAATATTGCTACCTCCATTTTGCATCCTATGATTTTTTCTAATGCTTCTGTTTCTGTCTATTGGCTTTAAAAAAGTGTATGGAAATGAAAATGTTTCTTTGCACCAAGTACCACTTATACTAAGTACACACACACACATACAGTTACCCTTAATGAATGGAAAAAGGCAATTTATTCATGAAAAACAGACACGTATTAAATTTTATTGCTACTCAAGCCTAATCACACATTTTAGATGTGAAAATGAAGCAATTTAATAGTGACAGAGCATTTACAACTGTCTAAAAGCATGAGATTTCTCAGGTGTAAATGAAAGACATTTTAGGCATAATTTTAGGCATTTTTATACCACAGATGATATCAGTGTTTTAGGGATTTATCAACAGCACTATCAGTTAGGAAATGCAGTAAAATGTAATGTATGCACTATGCAAGTCTGAGTACAGGGTTAAAGTAACAGATCATTACACGTCTTGTTTTTGACGTCAAGTTGAAAAACATGTGTCATATTATGTACACAAATGTTTTCTGATCTCCCCCTTTACCACTGATTTCTCTACCAGAAGATGGCTCCATCAGGTACGCCCACCTCGACATTGCTGCCATGGAAACGGCTCAGAGAGTGGGGGCGGAGCATGTTCAGGGCAGGGAGGACAGACTGACTCAGCTGGAGAGCAGGCGGCGAGGGCCACCACAGTGACTCTGCAACGCCCAACTCGATGACACTTCTAAAGTTCTCACTGCCAACTCCCTGCATCACCAAGAAGAAACTAAAATGTTCAAGTACAGTTGGTCATAATAGTTTTTGTTAGTGTACAGAAATTCCTGCAAACAGTCCATTCCAGTAACAGTAACAAGAATAATAGCAACTGTTTGATGAGTCCCTTATGCAGTTGGATGTGTTGTATTAGTGAAATTTTCCATAGTTAAATGTGTTGCTCCTTGAAATGTTAATATTTACCACTGCAATTATAGATAGGCAGGGAATAGGATTAGGGACAAATTAAAAATGTATCTGAGTTCTGACTTTTTTTCTCCTCAGACTAAATTCAGAGAAAAACTTTAAAGGGTCTGGTCAAGTTTGTTGGGCTCAATCCTCTGACCCCTCCCAAACTGTGATGCAAAAGATCTGATTTTGGGATTATTATGCATTATATGTGGTGACAAACATAACTGTTGTGAAAGAACAGCACATTTCTGGTAGCAAGTTGACTTTATAATACTTGTGACTAGTGACTCACTTGTGTAATTACCAACAGTAGCCATGTGCCATTTCCTGACATATCCTATCCTATCCCTGTGTCTGTATATGTCACGAACCCCCTCACATGTCCCCCCAAAGCCACTAATGCTGTGCACACACACCTAGGGTGTAAAGAGTCAGAATTCTCATACATTTATTTTACGGTCCCTAATAATTTTACATAGGAGATACAGCAAATTTACTTGGCATCATGTTATAATTTAATTAGCTGTAATCTCTTTTCTTTAAATTTTGCTTAGATTTATGTATTTACTTTTGTTTGGCTGTAGCTTTATTTGTTCGTACCTGTCTAACCATGGGTTTCAGCCTGAGATCAAGCCCTGCTCGCTGCACTGAGACCTTATAACTGACTGCTAAGTCCCACAAGCTTGGCTATCAATTTACATCACAGCTTAAAAGAATCTGATTAAAATAAGCATCTTAGAATTATATGTCAGATGCAAATTACATTAATGTAGGGCCCTGTGTCCCAAGTAGGACAAGACTGAGTAATCAGCTAACCAGCAACATTATTCATCACAGTAATCAATGTCTCTGCTTCTGATGTGTGAGAGGGCAGGAGCTGACAAATGGAAAAGTGCTGTGTGTTCCCATTTCTCATCCCTCTCTTGATATCATCAGGACAAATTGTCCAATACTTGAGGCTAATTTATTTTTATGGTTGTGGTTCCCCATCAATGTCTCTGAGCAGGTGACCATGGGGAGAGAGGAAAAAAAAGATGAAAAGCTGAATCAAAAAAAGGTTTTACCAATAGAAGCCTATTCTTGTCCCTAGAGGGACTGCTTTTCTCTACAGTGTGTGTAAATAGTATCTTTTATTTATGGCAAGACAATATGAATGATAACCTATATTTTTAAATTGGTATTTCTACATTGTTGTTTACTGTATCACTGGATATTAAAGATTGCTGTTTCAGTGCTTCTTACCCGACTTCATTTTATATTGATCAGACAATACATGTAATAATATGTCAGTAGACCAAAGTATGAGATACTACCGTAGTAACAGCCTGTGGGATGTAGTATTTATTATTTGCACAGCTAATGATAAACGAGTGTGGACAAACTGTCAGGCAACAAATGTGCCAATATTTCTGCAGGATGGAGAACTCATGCAGTTGGTTGGTGGGTCCTGGAGACCTAAATTTATCGCGCAAATGGTTAAGAGTGAATCAACTGCAGCCTCAACAACATCCTCCACAAAATTCTCAACCAGACTCCTCACCTGACTGTCATTAGTTGTACAAACAAATTTCTGTTAGGATGTTTCATGCATTTTATCTGCACTCTGATGATCTGACAAGTTCTATCAGATCATCAAGCTGATTTTTTTATTATATGCACAATATGTACATGTGGCCCACACTTCATTCAAAGACTTGCAAAATCAACAGCTCATAACATTAGAAAAAGTATAAGTATAAAAATGTCTATGGATAACACTGATTCTTTTTTTAGTAGAGTAAAGGAATGGTGGTACTTGGTGTGTAGTTGAATGGGGAGTTACTTCAGTTCATTCAGCCTTCACTGAGTGACCATGATCAAGCCTGTCATAGCTCATTGTGCTGGAGCTCCTGACCAGAGATCTTGTTGGACAGGTCCTGCAAATGTTTCTTCATCTGAAATTTAAAAAAGTCAAGTCAACACCAACCAACACCTTTGCCCTTTCAATAAAGTACGTCTTTTTATCTAACATACACATAGAGACAAACCTGTAGTTCAATGACAGAGAAATACCTTTAGATCTCTGGTTATGTTTATGTTGTGGAAGAAAAAATGTTAAACCAAATATGCTCTACATGGCAAACATGCTTTCATTGTCAAATTTATCACAGATGTCAAAGTGGAAGAAATTAACAGAGGCATGTCAAGTGTATTGCACACAGACACAAAATGCTGAGAGGTCTAATTAGCCCCACTAGTGACAACACCTGTGTGACTGCACCACAGGATTTAATATAATGAAGTGAAGATATGAAATAGCAGAAAATGGAAATACTCAAAGTAGAAATACATAAGAATTGTACTTGAGTACAGCATTTAAGTATAGCATTTAAGTCATTCTGTTCCAGGCTTGCAGAATTAATTTCTATAACATGATAGTTGTCAGTTATTTGAATAAATCTGGTGTTTGATGGCCTAATGCGAAGTGATAACTTATTGAGAACCTTGTAGCCCATGTCTCTGGTCTTCTCAGCCAGTGTGTTGTACTTTTCTTGGTTCCTCTTGATGTGTTCTTTGTCTCCTAAAGCCTCCACGTGTCGCAGCTTCTGGTGAGAGAGCTCCAGCTGCTCCTGGTAATGGCTGTGCTTTTCCACTTTGGTTTCAAAGTGACGCAACTCCTCCTAAATGAACAAGGAAAGGAGGGCAGTGAACACAGACTGCTTCACCTTAAATTATAATCATAGGTGCACTGGGGAGCTCATATGCATCTCAGACGGTGACTAGAGAGGCGTCACACAGAAAATTCTAGCCAAATGTTTCTCTGAAGCATCTGATAATGGAGCCATATATCTTTAAAAACACTGAAATATAAATTGAGTTGCTCACTGCATTCATTTACTCATGGGACAAAGGGTGAAGGGAGCACAATAAGAGATAGAGTGGAATACATGTGCATTTAAAATGTGTAATGCATAAAATGTTATTATAATAAGGTACTCTCTCTGCTTTATGGCTCGCCATACTTGACTACCAAGTATACTACAAAAGTTAATACTGCTGTTACCAAAAAACCACTTCATTAAAAAGTTTCTAAGAGTTGTATTCAAAGAGTTGGGCTGAGTTGTCCGATAAAACGAAAAGTGCTATCCAGAAACAAATCGGTAAAAGCAGGAGCATCCAAAAAACTGTCACAAGAAATGTAAGAGCTACCTTTAGAGAGTCCAGCTCATCTTTGCTGAGGTTTGCTCTCTTGGCAGCCTCCCACAGCTCAATCACACGGGGCTCCCGAAACTCTACAAAAGAAAACCAGACAGAAAGAAAGATGAAGAGGTAAATAGTCCAAAGAGATGGTTTAGAGTCTCACCAATACTTGTACACTCAAGAGCAGTCACAACAGATGTTTTATAAGTTCCAGTCACAACAAGCTACCACAGTTACTCACTCATTTCGTGAGTGAGTAACTCATATATATATATATATACACACACACATACATATACACACAGACACACAAAATACAACAGAAAAAAATCCCTGCCTTTACAACTCAGCTGTTAATACCACAAAATAAACGAAGCAAAAAGAAGGAGCTCTACACTTGTTTTGTGCTATAGGGGACTGGAAGTGTGGGGAGGATTTGAATAAGTGGTTGAGTAAGACACAACCTGGAGGGGAATAAGGAGAGAAGTAACAGAGTTTGTATGAATCAGCAGAAAAAGCATTACATTCGTCTAAACTCTATTTCAGACTCCCACTGAGATTTGTAGTACACTTGATGGAAAATAGCTGAATATGAGAAATAAATGATTTTAAACTGAAAGAAAATGTAATTTCGAAAGAGTAGTGCATGTTTTCTCTGGATGGATGCAACACTGCAAGCTGTTTTAAAGAAGCTACTTCAAATTCTTCACATTCTGTTCCTTTTACAGACATTTTTATTTTGCAATAAAAACACAAAACACCAATACTGAAATAATTGACAGTAACTGCTCCGTCTATGCTCACCCACTGTGATACTGCAGAGAACGTTATTGATATTGAAGTCCCAGTGATTAAGCTGATAAGATAAATTTAAAGTAAGAGGGAAATAGGACAGAAGAGAGACTACATGTACATCTGTGTATTTGTGTACGTTTTCTCTCCCTCACCACTGTCTTCACTGAAGCCCTCATAGCTGAGCTTACGGAGACGCTCAAAGCCCTGGTTGAGGTCTCTCATTTTCTGCTTCAGATCCGTGTGCTTCTGGTGCAGAACGTGCTCTTTGGTGTCGCCTTCCAGGGGAGAGATCACATTCTTGTGTATTTCTGTTGAACAGAAGTGAAAGAAAGGTGGTGGGAGAAAGGGCAGAGAAGGAGAATGGAGGAAATGAAAGAGGAGAGGGGGCAAGTCACCACAAAGAAAGGTCATAAGGAAGAAGAAAAGGATGAAAGAATAGAAAGAAAAGGAAATTAAAGCAATAAAAGACACAGAGAAAAACGAAAAGCAGCATTTAATAAAGAGAGTTTAGTAGCAACGATAAAATAACTGGTAATGTTTTACAACATTTTGTAGGCCAGGCTTTCTCTTAGTATATCACATTTATTATTGCTATAAGAACCTTGAGTATCCAGTGGGACTAATTTTATCAGTTGTTGTCATTGTTGTTTTGGGATTCCTAACGCTAAACATAAAATAAAGCAAAAGCCAACTGTACAGAACTACAGTGACTCACTGACAAAGACAGAAAAGAAAAAAAGCGCAAGGAATACAATATGAAGACAGAGGAAGTTAGACAAGCGGTGAATGGAGAAATAGATTGTGTTGTGTAGGTGCACAGAGACTCCCCTCAAGGCAACCTGTGACTGGCTCAAAATTTAATGCATCAGACAAGCAGAAAAATACCCCTGACTTGTTCTGGCAGAGATGTAGCACTGATGAACACTTATGGAAAGGTTCTGGCAAAAAACAGCTGCAAAGTGTCAGTCACGTCCAAAAGAGATGAGCCTGTCCTCCCCACGTCTTTCTGAAACACAGTGGGGCCCGTCAGCTTGACTTAAAACTCACAGCTTGATGTGATATGACAAGCACTGATAGAGCACAGGGCGGTGGGTGGCAACATGTGCAGTCTGATACCTGCCACCCACATATATGACCATAAGACTTAACAAACAGGGAGCATTTCAGACTTGGTACTTTCAGACTTGTACTTGGGGTGACTGACCTGTGTATTTTTTATGCATAAATTTGCTTTGAAAACGTCTCTAGGAAACATAAATCTGGCTTTATTTCTCAGAAAAATTCAGCTGAATGTGTACATTTTAAACTTACTATAATTTTAACGTTGGAGCTAACTCAGGATCTGAAGAGCTAATGAGAGATGAGAAGACAGAAACTGTGCAGACTACAAAGCTAAGAACACAACATTACAGAGGAGAACAAGCTCACAAAGGCTCGTAAACATGGCCTCGGACAACACCAATAAAACTTAACACAGGAGGTATAACATCCCTGCACAGCACGAGAGCCGGAGGGCTGATTTCATGGAGCTCACCCTCAGTCCTGCTGATGGTATCCATGAGGATATTGTACTCGTGGATCTTGTCTTTGTGGTGCTGAAACTCTCTCTTCAGACTCTGCAATTCCTCGCTGGAGAACTTTCCTGAGCTCTTGGCCTGGTGGAGACAGAGACAGAAACGAGTTAACTTTCTGCATATTGATTGTCAAAATTATGGTTTATCCATTGAAGTGAAAATTGTTCATACAGCACAAACTTTTGAAAATAACAGGTTTAAAGCACAATACATTATTTTTGCTAAATATCACAAAATGGTATCTGTAACCTCTACATCTTATAAAAAGCTTTTTCTATAATTTTATTTGTCCGTCCTTTATACACAAATTCAAACACACACCTTGTTCCAGAGTTTGTCCAGCCTGGGATCATCAAATATGTCTCCCTCTTTGGTGTCATGATCCTTCAGGGAGTTGCTCTCCAGTGGTCGTGTGTCCCTTTTCCCATCCATCCCATACTTGGCCAGAATCACTGCACAACATAAGGCACAGGCCTTTTACTAATGCTGCAATAAATTATCCTGACATGAGCCTGTAGAGAGTAATAACTATGGCTGTTTGATACCCAAGATAATCTAAAGCGACTAAGACAAATATGTAGTTTTCATTTCAAGAAGAGAGCAAGATAAGATTTCACATCAAATGTTACCCATGAGTACACTCAACAGCAACACATTAATTTCCAAAGTCACCACTTGAAAAAAGGAAAGGGAGCAGCCTGCCTAATGAGTTGCTGAAAATAAAGGCCGACAAACGATTACTGTGTTGGAGAACCTAACAAGAGCTTATCAAAACAAACCACCTTTACTTTTCTGACATAAGTAGCACACAGCAGGTGATGTGGATATGCTGTTTGTCATGCTGCTGCTAACCTGAAACACTTTTCAGGTCAGAATAAGAGAAGACCCTCCTCCTTACTTACATCCTTAACCTAAAACTTTGCATGATGCCTGTACAGACAGGATAACACACAAAAGATTGATACAATTACTGTCAATCTTGCACACAAAAGTTTGTTTTCCAAGATGATGCCATGTATTTTGGTGTTTAGGTAAAACAATTATTTGTTAAACATTTGGCAGTAAAAGTACTAAGAAACATAATGCCATATTCAGTATGTGTAGTACTGTCCCAACATTTTGGAATCACACAAAGTTGGACTTAGCTCTGAATAGGCACTGCCCTCGTTATTCTGCTCCAGTAAACTCTTGCTACAGCAGCTGACTCAGCATCTCAAAACTGTGGTAACCTATCAATATCACTTATTAACTACTGGTACTTCATTAGAGGTTTGTCATTCTGATACTGATACTTCATTAAAAGTATCAGTACTGCTGGTGTCATATACTGACATGAATCCAAAAGCAACATCTGACATTCATTCGTTTTTTTGTAAATTTGTATTTATTATTACTTTTGTCAGTTTCACGTTACTTCAGTGATCATTGTGAGTTTTTCCTTTACCAGAAGGATATCAACAATTTTGTCCATGTCTGTCATTTTATAGTTAGAGCTACTTGACCCAGATTATCTACACGCTATAATAAACTTGCATTCCCAGATCACATAAATTACAGCAAGTTAACTGTCAGGAGTTTCGTATAAGGTGTACTAATTGCAACAGGGAAAAGTGCTGTGAAAAGAAAAACGCGAGCTCAATTTAAATGACTCAAAGACAAGGATATGATCTTTGGAGAGATGCCTTAATGTCCTCCTTAAAGATTTTTCTTTAGCAGAAACTGACTCTGCTGCCCTGTCTGAAATTGGAAGGTCACACTACCATTGGGGAGTGAAGAAGCAGAGGAGCTCAGTCTGGTTGGACTGCTGCCTGTGCTTCGGCTGGTATCAGCAGAATGCTAATGAACTTGTGTGTATAGCTGGGTCATTGGATGCAGGTCCTGAGCTGAATATCCACACACAAATGCTTGCTCGAGGGTTTACTCAGAAGAAACTACATCAGCTGTGTCTGAACGGTTACATACATTGTTACGTATACGGTTGTGTACATAACATACTTCACGACAATGCTTCATGTTTTTTAAATTTAAATTAAATCAGCTTGATTTGGTAACTTTATTTTGTGGTATGTGCAGCTACATGCAACTTTATGAAGAGTCCTTAACAGGGACACAAATATTACATACAATGGAACGTATGCCATTAGTCACTCTACCATCCATATTTCAAAGTTGTTAAAATAAACTATGTGATCCACAACACAGTATTCTGAGGAGTCACAATGATTGTTTTGTTATCTGTCTCAGTTTGATGGAGGCAAACTAAATTAAAGTTACCCCAGACTTTTTGCTCAACTGGCTTTAAAAAGCAACACTAATGAAATTTCACACTTGAAAGATTACATGCTGACTTAACCTTTATTCTCCCAGAAAGGTGTCATAGTACTCAGAAGACTCAAGTTTCTGCGTACCATATGCAGTATCTTTAAAAAAAACTAATTTTAACATGTAACATGTCAACATTAAATCAGGAGAAAGTGAGGAAATAGTTCAGTGATCAGACACCGTCTCACCATTGAAGTTTCGTCGGAGCTGAGCCTCCTTCTCCCCATTTTCGTCCAATCCTTCAACTTTTATCTTTTTCCACTGCATCTCATCTTTTTCCTGGATCTTCAGATCACTGTGCAGCTCAGCAAGCCGCACTGGAGACAACTCCATCTGTACACCAAATAAGATAATGTGAGTGAGACATAGACAAGGACAACTGGAAAGGTTTGTAAGTGAGAAAACAGTAAGTAGCGAGGACATACAAGAAAAATACACTGATAAAGTCATAGACCACAACATATCCCCATGTTTATTTAAAGTAAGCAAACCGGTGTGGGCACAGAAGTTTACACTCATAAACTGATAAACTGCACCTCACTATTGGTGTCCTCAGTTATAAAGTGGTCCACAGTTACTTCCTTTGGCTGGAGACTGATGTCTTCTGGAGATATGCTCAAAGGTCCACAGCTGGTGTTGATTTAAAAGAGAATAACTGTACTTGTCTCATCCCCTCGTGTCCATATATATATATATATATGTATTACCAGTAAGCTTGATTATCTAGCTACTTTGCTGAAAACCCCTCAACCAAACCTTAATGAAAGCTTGCATAATGATTAGTTAATAGTTCATGTGTCACTAGGATCAAATATAGTTGATATTAAAATGGTTAATGAATCCTGATGTTAACTAATTAACTGCATTGATTAGTCACTGTTGTCATCTGGTTGCTCTCAGTACAGAGGTTGTAGGTTTGGTTGACCTGCACCTTCAGAACTGCTCCAGATACTAATAAACAATTATAGAAAAAAATCTCCATGTGATGTCGTTTTTCAGCTAGAAGCACAGAAATATTCCAAAAAGAACAGACAGAGGGAGGTTTAACACAATTCATGTAAATAAACGCCCCAAACTAGAACCACAGGACGTGCTGAGTGGAAAATCAGTGAAGATGCCCTTTAAGCTAAAAGCTACCTAGTTGAATCAGTTTTTCAATACAGTGTTCAACCTTAACGGCTTCAAACACCAAATCTTAGTTAACTTACACATTATTCTTATTGTAAAACAGTAATTTAACTGTATTTGGCTTCATTGTCCCCCAAATACGGGTAACTAAATTACAGTTGCAACCGTTGCTGGCGTTAGCTAATGCTGAGCTTCATTTTGACCTTACATACAAGTGACTTTGAAGGTTTTATACCTACCCTTTTAGCTTTCTCCCAAACCTGGTTCACCTTGGCTATCCTGAATTCCACCGTCTGCCCATTACTGTCGCTCGGTTCATGCTCGTTCATTTCACGGGAGTATTTTCCTGCCATTACACCCACACCGAGACACAGAGCGACTAAACACTGAAGCTTCATTTTAAATACAAAACACAAACACCGAAAAAAAACGTCGACAAAAATACTAGTTAGGCAACAATTTAGGCGGAAAACAACAGAAAAGCGTGTGTTGTTGTGGCCCACTGAAGCACCACAAATGTCATGTGCTCAAAATGGGAGGGCATGTTCCTAAGAATTCTGGGATATGTAGTTTTAAGCCACATTTATTCTTTTATTAGTCAACCGGGTCCAATCATTTTTGAACTACAATTCCTGAAATGCAGCGCCGCGTTGTTACCTGGCAACAAAAGCTGGAAGCTGCGAGCAAATAGAAATCCTCCACGCACTGAAGTGAGTCGTCCGCTACACCGGTAAAGTTTAACGAGACCTAAGTGCTAAAGTTTAACAGGGCTTCTGCACCGTTTTCTACTCCATACTCAGTTCTTTAGTATAGTTTCTATGGCGTTTTTGAGTTTGGCCAAGTCCCTATGGCTGTCCAAAGAGACCACATTACAAGTGTAAACTCCAGTTTCTTTGTTTATTATGTCTGTTTTGTTTTATTATATTTTAGGCGTAATGAACACATGACTTTAAAAACAAGTACCATCAGTCATGGACAAATTGTAGACATAGTCATATAGGACATGTCATATATTTCCACTGTCTGACTGTCTGTTTGTCTATGTATTTAGTTATCTTTGTCCAGCTTGTTGTTTGTCCATCTGTCAAACACACACACACACACACACACACACACACACACACACACACACACACTTATATGCAATAACATTTCATATTGTTCATCTCATGGTCATGCTAACCCATCTAATTGGATTTAGTTGGAGACAGAATGAGATCTAGCTTTAATATTGAGCCACTGAAGTGGTTGCTTTAAAAAATTGTTTATACAGCATTTATGCCAGTAGCGTGCACTACAATAACTCTACTGAATTCAGTTAAGCTATATTACACTGGTACAAAGTGGGGATTATGAGACAGACAGACAGGTTGACATTATATTTTCCCTCATGATGATCATATTGTTTTATAACTTTGGAGGCAATAAATCTCATTCTGAAACTAAATTGAATTGATGTGAGAGAATAAATAATGGGTGTGGGTGAGTGCTGTGGAGAAATTCAAGGCTAAATCACATACATTTTCAGGGCAAATCACCAGTCTACCATTTGTCAATTTTGGACAGTAGAAAGCAGCAAAAAATTATTTGATTTTAAATGAATAAAAACTAATCTAACTTCAGTTCTCTCCAAGGTAGAATAATTCAAAAGTAAGTGGTTTTTAATTTAAATATGATGAAATTTGGAGACACAGAAAACTATATACAATAATAAAAAATTATATTTTAAGCACGGTGTTTGTTATTTTATCTAGCAGTTCTACATGTATTCATTTTACTGTCAGAAATTGCTATTGACTGTAAAGATGGACAGCTTAACAGGATATTTCTCAGCTAGTTATTCATATTTTCTTAATCACTGTAACACTGCCACAGGCTGGCCAATTTATCCTAGGGGACATTTTCTACGACTAACTTCAACACATTTGTATTAAATATCTTTCCTGTGTGTATATGGCAATGGACACTTTTTGTCACCAAGATTAATTTGTTCAGTCATCCAGATAGTCCTTGGAAGGTGAACAAACTGTTTATAGGACTGAGACGGGATGTAGATGCCTGGCTGCTTCCAGCATTGATCCTTCCACAGTGGTTACTGAGCTCAAACATTTCCAGCTTTGCTAGCTCTCAACTTAGAGCATTTGTCTACTAAAACAATTGTTTATCTCACACCTAACTTTAGACATTACAGTAATGATTGTATACAGCTCCTCTTCCTGACTTTCTTTGTTGCAATATATCTCTGTTTACTGTATCTCCACATGTCAGGTTTTAGTTTTAATGATAAAAACTGTCCACCTGAGATCTGATCTGATGGGGCTGTACTTAATGGATTTGCCTACCTAGTGTATAAGGTCAACACCATGTTGTCACAGGGTCTGAGATGTTGACAAGAAACATTGTGACTTTCACTTTGGGATCCCATAGCAGCTCTTTCAGCTTCTGACAGCCCCAGAGTAACTCTGCCCACATACATGCACAGAGCACACTTAGAGGATAACAAAATGTTTGAGTGAGTTACCTTACGGATGGAGGACAGGCGGATGGACGAACACAAACAAACAAATAAACAAACAAACAAATAATTATTTTATACATATTTTTTTAAATGAATAAAAATACATGGGATTTATTCAAGTCAGTTTATTTATTTAGCACCAAGTCACAACAGAATTAATTTCAAGGCACTTTACAATGTAAGATTTAAGACCTTGCAGAAGTTTAAAATACAGCTATATGGAATTATATAGAAAATCCATTTAGTAGGCTTTCTCTTGTAAAAAGTAGTATACTTAAAGTTTATTTTAGTAAGTATACTTAAGCATACCTCAAGTATAGTAAGTATAGTTGCTAGTATAATATTTTAGTACTTTTTGGGACTAAATTGCCCACTTATTAGTTTACCTCAGATAAGAGAGGGTGTACCCCGCCTCTCGCCCGTAAGCTGGCTGGGATAGGCTCCAGCACTCCCGTGACCCCTGCGGGGACTAAGCGGTACAGAAGATGAATGAATGAATGATTGTTTCATATCAACAGAATTTTTTTTTTTTATTCAGCAAGTAATAAAATGTGACTGCAACAGCAAAGGTTTCAGTAAAATAACACCCAAAATTTGGAGTTAACAACTATCAACAATGGGATCAAATAGATAGTTAGGTGTTAGTTTAGTTATTACTGGGTCTATGAACCTGCACAAATGTGTGTCTACAAGTCAGTCTCTGGAGCAGGAAGTCAAGAAGGAGAGATATCAGGCCAAAGAGGAGGATGCATCTTATCGCTGTGACTGTTACATTATCCATGTTTGATGATGGCATGATTTTGTCTTCCTTTGGCTTTTATGGCTATTTATGTGGACAGAGAGGAATAGGATGAGGTGGGGTAAAAGAGCACTGAGACACAGGAGAAGGACAGATTGAAAAAGAAATGAAAGAGAAAAAAAACAAAGTAAGAAAGGAAAAGGGAAACGAAAAGGCAAACAAAGATTGAAGTAGCAGGTGTTTTATCAGCTGGCTATCTTATCCTGTGGGTGTTAGGGAAGGTCATAATGAAATAAAGGATATATTCAATCACTGATCACGAGTAAACACAGTCATTAAGATCAAGTGATAGCAATAAGCAGGCTTCGATCATCTTATTACGTGAGCTAATTTAACTGCAGGGAACAAGATGTGCAGACATCACATTAACTTTTAGCCTAGTTCAGCTCAAATTAGCTACTTGCTAATAAAATAATTCACCATTTCAAAATCGAACCGCTATTCCATACTTTTAACAGTGTAGTTTAATGCATATATAATGCATATATAATGACTGCATGCACACACCTTAACTATGAAAATTTATTTTCCCCTGCCATTTATTTTTTATTATATATTCCCTGTTAATGCATAATCCAGAGGAGAGCCCATTCCTGAGTTTATACAATAGCTTAATATTGTTTTTCTGCTCACACACACACACACACACACACACACACACACACACACA
>OMLM01008022.1:152824-172340 GCA_900302695.1 Helostoma temminkii
GTTACATTAAGAAATAGTGATGTTTTTAAAATTTTCACTGTATGACATGATAGATGCAGATAGGCTATGTCTTTCCCTGCCACTTTCATTGCTTTTTTTGTACCAACTCAAGCTGTATCTTTGAAAAACATGAGGAAGATCTTGGTTGACATTTACAGCAGATGGGCTCTGTACTTACATGTTCTGTCAAAAAATGCCAAATGACATGGTACTGGACTTATCCTCTTAAGCAGTCATTGGCAAAAGTTAGCAGCCTCGCTCTTAATTCTATGTTTTCTTTTAATGTAAAAACATTATAAAAATCTTCTGATTGTATCTTGGTATTAGACAAATAAAACCTCAGATGAACAACAACAACACTTTTTTCTCCATGCCATCATTTATTTAACAAAAATAAAGCCAAAAAAGCAAACAACAAAAAAAGTGTGGGCAATACCAAGTGCCCCCCATCATTCAGTAGCTTGTAGATCCACATTTAGCAGCAATAACTTGAACTAATTGTTTCTGGTATGACTTTTTCTGTCTCTCACATCACTGAGGAGGAAATTTGGCCCATTCCTCTTTACAACATTTCTTCATCATTGATCATTCAGGCCTTTTCAGGCCATTCACTCTTGCACAGCTCTCTTAAGGGCCTGCCCCAGCATTTCAATTAGGTTGAGATCTGGGCTTTGACTAGGCTGTTTTGCCATTGGATGATGGAATTTTACTGGAGTGTTTCAGATCATTGTCCTATTGCATGATCCATTTTCAACCAAGCTTTAGCTGTTGGACATATCATCTCACAACTGCCTCCAGAACACTCTGGCAAAGAGAAGAGTTCATGGTTGACTCAATGGCTGCATGGTGCCCAAATCATCACCCCTCCACCACAATCCTTGACAGTAGGAGTGAGGTGTTTCTGCTGATATGCTGTGCTTGGTTTTCACCAAACATGGCGCTGGGCATTAAGACCAGACAACTCCACTTTGGTCTCATCTGTCCATAGAACATTGTTCCAAAACTCTTGCATTTTAGATTCAGTTTCATGAATCACAGTCATGCTTTCAACTCCTGGCAACAGACAAACCGCACTTGTTCAGTGTTTTTCTAATTGTGCTGTCATGAACTTTAACATTTACCAGGCTCAGTGAGGCCTGCAGGGTCTGAGATGTAGCTCTTGGTTGTTTTTGTATTTCTCGGAGCATTGCACAGTCTGACCTTGGGGGGGACGTGCTGGGACATCCACTCCTGGGAAGATTGGCTACTGAAGAACTCAGCTCAGAAGGAACTGCAGTCCTCCCAGGAGGCAGCTGCTGCTTATAAAGTAAAGTACAGAGCAGCATGATATATTCCTAGACGAGGGACCTTGTACACTATATATTTTTGGCCACAATTTGGTTCTGTTTTATATCTTTGGTAAATCACATATCTGTTAGTGTTTCTTTCATCAACTTTCTTTACTGATTCAGACATTTCATTTACAACATCCTGGCCATGCCTCCTCATAAGCAAATGTATGGACAGATTGATCAGAATGTGTGTGCTAAGGTTTGGGCACGATTGAAAAATAGTATGAAATATCAATTTGTGCATATACAGTCCATAGTGTGCAGGGTCACTTGTCCTCACTTGGAGCTTTACAACATAATGAGTTTTTAACATTTTTCAGTCTGTCAGCAGTGGGGACTTTCAACTTCTGGCATGTTTGATGCAGTTTCCAGTTTCAAATGTCAGCGTGAAATGTGAAATTGAATTAGATTCTGCCAAAAGGAAAGTGATATGTTTTTGAAGAGAGAGAATCACTCACATTCACACACATCAGCACACACTTCATTTATACTACACTTTTTGGGACGATATCTTGGAGAGGTCTATGTTTATGTAACTGTTACAAACAACATTTTTATGCAAGTAATTTTGTTTGGTATGGAAGCAGTGACATGATGGCAACTAAGAATCAAGACTTAAAGGAAAATTAAGTGTGACACCTATTTATTACAGTTTTGAATTATCCTGAATGAAGATGTGAAATTAATCATAATTCAGAGAACAGTCAAAATTTGTAAATGAAGGGCTACAGTGTCACAAACTAGAAGCTCAAACACTGAAATCCCAACCCATTCATTTTACCCTCAAACAAGAGTGGAATTTATTGTACATGTTTGGCACACTTGATCTTAGCAATTAGTCAAAGTACTTATGTAATGTTAAAGGTTATTACAGACCTAAGTATGAGAAAAACTTTAGATCACAAAAACAAATAAATGTCACAAGGAAGTTTAAGTCGGGGTAAATGAGCAAAATATTTGTAGTAAAATGAAATTAGATTATATACTGCTTTACAGATCTAATTTCTTACAAAATTAAATGGACATTTTGTACTGTCTTGGTTATATCTCAGAAAAGGTATAGAGACATAGTATAAAATATAACCAACCCCTATTGTGGAGAAAATGTTAGAAAACTGGACCTTTCCAAAAGGAAAATGATGGAATTAAATGTAATAAGAATATTTGGCTTATAGATATTATTGTGATTGATAATAGGTAACTTATGAACAGACAGTTAACTGATAAATACAGTATGGTGTTATCATCTCCTTTCACCTATGCAATCGATTAATCTCTGCTTGAAAATGAAATTAATATTGTTGCTCATATGCCAGCGTAATGTTGACTGGCAGAAGATTAATAGGATCATTTATAGCTTTTGTCTTGTAGAGTTTTAAAAGACATAACATATAATGCCTTTAAAAAAGAGAAAACATTTAATTGTGCTGTGGAAAGAAGTTAAATGTTTACACTGACATATTACATTACTAAGATGGATGGGTGATGTTTTTGTTTTCCCAAATCTGAATTAACAGTTCATTTGTTATGGTTTGTCTTGTCTTTTTCTGGGCTTTCAGCCAAAAATCTTCTTGTTTTTGAGAAAGAAGAGGTGGAATACTTCAATACCAATCCATTTAGAGTACTGTTAATATGATAACTTTATGCTGGAAGGGTATAGAGAAATTACAAAAACAGAGTGTTGTGAGATGCTTGTTACTGCTGGAAACTGAACTTGTAACTTTTCATTTCTTGTTCTTTCTTCCTGTCTATTATTCTAAAAGAAATCAGTACTGTATTTTGAAATAAGTAAAATAGTGTCTTTTATGATAGAGTTGATATCCATGTATTATTTTGTGTGGATTCTCTTTCTGTATTTCTTTATGATTAAAAACACAAAACTCATCCAGTGGACACTTCATCAGCATTCACATGGAGCTGTGTTTCTAGCAACTTGATGAGTGCACATCCAATATTCACAAATTCTTATGGGAAAATTGATAGTTGCAAGAATTTCAAATATTTATAGAAATTTTCAGGAAGGGTTAAAATAGTCCACTTTTTACCCCTATTACAGGCAGACATGTTACTACTCTAAGAACATATTTCATGTATCAAATATTACTATTGTTTTTATCTTTTTGCAAACATTCTTACGGGATATAGAATTTTGATGTGATTTTTGCATGTTTTAATAATTTGTCATAGCCTAACAAATCATTTGCCCTTGAATATCTTTTGCTTCCAAATTAGGGTTGTTAAATATTTATGGCTATAAACTACTTAGTATTGTAAGATTAAATCAATTAGCCTGAAATGGCCAAGTCAAGTGTGAATGGTGATGATAGGAGTGATGAATAGGAATAATGAATACATGATTTGACAAGTTCTTAATCTTACTTCCTGGTGCTTGAGGGTCTTGTAAAATGTTATTGTAGTGACACATTCTGTTAATGAATATGGAAAATTGATTGAGTGTGACGTGTAAAGAAAGAAATTCAAATCAGCCATACATTTTCATAAATGTTGCAGAAACACCTTGATCACATTACACACATTCATACACAGTTGCGGCAGTTGCAATTTAGGCTTTTTCTCAAGGGCGCCACAATGATATTGATGAGGCCGCTGTTCACCCCATCTAGATTGAACTGGTAATCTTCTGTTCACAAGCTTGATCTGATCTTGAGCTTCTGCATGGTGCCCCCAGCACAAGTACATTTTACATTTTTGTAATAGTAAAAGCCTCAGCTATCATAACAGAGGCATACGGCTCTACATATTGCATGTGAATGGATGCAGTTTTGCCGTTTAGTTGCCTCCTTAAGTTTGGAAAGTGGAGAATAAAAAACTGGAAGCAGTTCTATTCTATTATCTTATTAATGCTCTCTGGTATCTTTCACTGCAAAATGTTTCTTTCTATGTAGCTCAGATACAACAAAAAAACCTGTTTAGAAAAAAAAAACAAAAAACAAAAAACAAAAAACATCTATCTAATCTTTATCTAATAAATAAATAATATGTTGACCATATTATTTATGATGACTGATTCATTGTGCTTCTTGTTGTGAGTCTTGGTAATGGAAAAGCCATACAGGAGTTACAAGAGCTGAAACTAGTCCACAGTTCACCCCTGTTACAGTTTGACCCCTGAACAGTCTAATACATTCAATCCCAGTGGGAAGATGTTGCAAATACAGACATTATCATAGTATAGAATAATATTATTGCTTTTATATTTTTACTGACATAGTTATGGGACATGGAGGGAATTTCGTCCTATTGATATATATGCTGCCTTGTGTTGTGTGTGTATGTGCATGGCAGTGTGTGTGTTTGTTCAATATTCATTAAATGTTCTCAGTCTGCTGACCTTTTCCTTCCTCCCTCCCTTAGTCCATGCTTCATTTGATTCAATAAGAGACGTTAATTTTCAAAGAAAACCTCCACTTGCAGATTTACTATTCCCTGGAGGTATTTCCTTGTGTAGAGAGGGTAGAGGGAAGAAGAAGGATGATATAGATCAGCTGGGAAGAGACGGATGATGCAATGAAATGGGAAAACAAAAACGATAGAGGGTGGTCAAATAATATGTTCTTTGCACCATAAACATGTCATTTTAAAAATGGGAGATGGAAAAATACCAATAATTTGTGCTCTGAAATGACCTTTCTTCTTATGTAGGTGTAATTTATTTTTTCAACTCTACTGATGCAGATATTTATAGCAGAGCCATAATGGAAAAAAGAAAACATATAAAGACCCTGAAATAACAAGAACAAGGAGAAAAGAAAGAAGATTGTCAGAGCATGAAGATACAGAAGGCAGTTGTCAAAAATCAGGTTTTGGTTCACCTGAGACTGTAAAATAAAACAGCAACAACAGATGTCAGATTGGAATTCACTAGCATAAATGATTTGTATTCTTTGCTGATATGTTTATGTCAAAGTAGACGTTTCCAGTGCTCATTCATGTTTTCAGTTCATTCAAGCATTGAATAATTTCTCATTAAAATACATGAAATATAAAATAAAAATTATAAGGTTGTAATTTTACCGAGGCACACCGATGTTCATCGGGCTATTTGAAAGTTTTAAAGGCAGAGAGAAATTAGACTTTGTGCTGTGTGCGTGTACTTTGCCCATAATGAAAGGCTCAGACACCCAATGACCTGAGCCAAATGTCCTGACCGCTGTGGGTAGAGGGCTGCATTCAGAGCGGACACAACAAAGGAAGCAGGAGAGGACAAACACATTGTGATTGTTTCTCCAAAAGAGCATCTTTGTCCAGAGACAACTATTTCTCAAAGGCCACCTGAAGCCCCGGGGCTGGCTCCGTGCTCCCAACAGTGAATACGTGATTTCTCATGTAACCTCACAGGACGTGCTGATTGTGTTCAACTGAAACCAGCACGGACACGCGCAGGTGGCCTGTGTAGTGGATTCATTTCTGTTGTGGTCACTGTGGAAACTGTAAAAGGTTTAATACCAGAGGCTGTGTTTTGGCTGCTGCTGTAGAGTTATGTTGTTTTGAGAATTTATTGTAGTTCAGTGATGAGGCCAAGTCAGGTTTACTGGTACATTTCACTGTAGCCTTTCCTCTCTGCTCATGTCTCCCTCCTCATTTCTATCCCTGAAAATTTGCATTTTCTGCTATAAGCTTTAATTTACTAGTCATTTCCCATTCTATTACCTGCTCATCTCAAGGTTTCTGCATCACAGTCACACTGTCCACAGAGCCAGTGTCTGCACCAAACTCAGTAATGACTTAATAATATTCATCTCATGTTTGTGTTGTTGCCTCTTCAAGTTGAAACTGGTATTATGCATCTCAGTATATCAAAAAAATATTAAAAACACCTCACACTATACATTGAACGAGGCAGATGCAGTTGTATTTTGTCCTCCATCCTGACGTTCACTTTGGGTGTTGCATCACTGAGTTTTGTAAAGAATTTCTGTGCTCACACTCCTGTAGACACGAACCTCTTTTTCCATTAAAGATTTAAGTGCTCCACCTGATCGCTAGTTAGCTCAGGGGAAGTAGGGGAGTATTGCCATTGGATAGGTATTCCAGCACAAGGTTATAAAAACGCTGTTTTTTTCAACTTAATGCTTTAAATTTGATTAAAAATCAAACTCATGAGATTTGCTTATAATGTTTTTTGCATATTTGAATAGCTAGTAATTTCTTGTAGCCTAAAGGTAACAAGTTACATAATAACTGTAATATTATTTTCTTACAGACTGGAGTCAGTTAAGTGTCTTTGTAAAATTACATAAATGAACAAGCCAAATCAAGAATGAATATAATGATGAAATGAATAGTTCAGCTCTTCTTAAGCCTTCTTCATGTGAGATGTTTCTCTAATGACACATTCAGTACAATAATATGGAAAACATTCATTCATTATAAATTATAGTGAATTTAAATCAGCCTCATATCTACGAATGAGTGTTTTGCCAGATAAATAAGCAGGCTTATGAAAAAAGAAGAAAAATAAATCACATGTAGCAGTCTTCTCTAAAATCTCTGTTGTAATCTGATTCCAGTATGGTGCCAAATTACTTTTTAGGTTTTTCCTGACAGGAAAAGCCTTGGGTATCCCACTAAACCAGAGATCTTATGTGCAGAGAGAGGTATACGATTCTCTTTAACCAATTCATGCATGTGAATGAATATGGCCCTATCACACACCTGCCCTTGGAATTCAGAAAGAGGGCAATACAAAATGAAAGTATTTGAAGCTCTGAAACAAGGATTATAGGAAAAATAAAAAAAGAACATTATTTATCCTAGCACATAAAACAAAGAATATACTGCACGATGACACTGTGCAGGCATTAAATGGGGAGAATGTTTTATTGTGGATAGCTGAAGAAGGAGTAGACCTCTCTCTTTTGGTTCTCTACGTTAATCATAAATTATAAATAAGTAATAATGTTCAGTTACTCTCTCAGAATTAGTAAAGTAAATTTTGATAACACATTGAGGGAGAACAAAGTGAAAGTTGAAATGGAAGGAAAGAAAACAGAGAGAGTGTGTTGTTGGAGCAGGCTTATTGAAAAAAACCCCCCACACCATTCAGTTTATGCAATTGGGCTCACAGGATTATCTGCCTAATTCATCTGCTCTACTGTTATTGTACTCATGCTGCCATTAGAAAAAACATCTCTTTGTAAATCTCACACCATTCAGTTTCCCAATTTATTTCTGGTAGATGTCATTGAATGGTGATGGTGGTAGAGGAAATTATCATTTAGATGCTAAGGTGCAGAGAGAATTACATTTTTATTGAATGTGTGATGGTGTGTGAGAAGTTCTCGTTAAAGTTTGCAGGAGGTGTCAGAGAGCGAGCAGACTGGAGTGAGTGGAAACTGTTATCTTTAATTCATAAGGAGCAGGGCAATCACTGAGCATAATGTTTCAAAGAGACACAAACTGAGAAGGGCAAACAACAAGAACAAAGGGAAATAAAGGACAAGAAAATTAAAACAGTTCAGCAGTGGATGACCTTGCTCACGGAGAGGACCTGTCATATGGTGGATAGGGGCCTCCTCCGGGGTACAGTCACATCTGTGTAGCATACGCAGCTTTCACATCATGTGGTTTAAAAGAGGGGTAGTTTGTTGAATTTACACATTTAGAGCAGTTTATTCATCTTAACAACCTGTGTATAATAAAGTTATAGTACACCGTCTCTTCTGCAGCTCCCGCAGGGTTACCTCAACATAATGCCAGTGAGTACAAATTTATAACATAAAGACAAACCTGAAGATAGTTGTAAGCATCACAAAGGGTATAATAAAAATATTGTCAGGTTGCATTTTGGGAAGTGTGGTCTTTAAAACTGTCCCACTCAAGGAAACAAGACAGACAATTTTGGTGCTACCTCAGATGTGGTCAACAGAATTTTAAAATGTCAAAATTACTACCTTCTGGTTGTATGCCCCCCACCAACCAGCCAGTGTGCAGTTCACATGCATGTTTAAAGGCATGCCTGTTCAGACTCTTATTCTAATCAGTTCATGCATGAGTCCAAGAGGACACTTGTGTAAGATGCAAGGATATTCTCTCTTCTTAAGATTATTGTTAACAACATTAACAAGAATTGGACATAGGTCAGGTCACAGTGATGTTGAGCTTTCGCAACTAAAATCAACTCAGTTCATTCTTGAGTACAAGTGGATGTTTGCTTCAAATTTGAAAAGAGATATTGCATTTATTGGTACGAGATGAACATACTTTACACAGCAGGTATGGACATCATGAAAACATAATGCCCCTATTCATGACTGTTGGTGAAGAGGCATAAAATGTACAGACTGACAATATTCCACTCTCAGCTCTGCTACCAGTTTCCTATAATGTGGCCATGCCTTAACCCTGAACTTATGGCTTAGTCATTAACAGCTTTCTGTGAATTACATAAAAGCAAACATTTAGATCTTCTTATTCCATAGACAAGACAAACGTATCCTTGAGGTAAAAATATCCTATTTGTTCTCTTTAGGTCTTTCCACAACATCCCATTATTGTTCTCCTTCTCTTTCATTAACTTTTGTTTCAGGTGGTGACTGAATTCACAGTCCATTCCCCAAAATCTTAAACTCTTGTAAAATCACAATGCAGTAAGGTGCATGAAAAGTTAATGCAGTCCATACATTCTGTGTCTATGGCTTAGCCCTTGATTTATTTGATTAATATAGTAACAACCTCTTCTGCAAACATCCACTGTGAAGCGAAAATTACTGTGACATAAGCCACAAATAGATGTGTATACACTATGTACATCTATATTTATGACAACTGGCAGACACTTGACTTTCAAAGCTGCATGGTAGAGTATTTATGAGTACTACAGCACCATCAAATCGACTGAGGACAAATGTCTGACAGAAATGACATGACTGCAACTGTAACTGCAAGATGTATAGGTCGTACAGACACAAAACAACGCAACAAATTTGATTTAAAAAGGCTTTCTTTTTTCTATATATTACCTAAAGGACTGGTTTATATCTGACTTGTATATAATCATTGTCAAATGGAAATGTGCCACTAAAACATCACTTCAGTAGTAATATTGCACTTTTTTCCTTCAGGGTAATTGCTGTAACCTTACTCCTCTACAACTAGCCACAACACACCCTTTACTTTTATATGACAGGGACATCTCACACTGATAAACATTAATGTAAATGTATCAGAGTTAGCCTTAAAGAGTTTACACCTGCTGCCCATGGGAAGATAATATTATACTTAAAGGATAAAAACATTGTTAGAATTGTTGAATGAGAGAATACATAAGCACAATCTCATGTCACACTGTTAAAAACATTACTATGAAATAACATATGGTATTAGATTAAGAAAAAAAAACATACATGGACACTAACATTCAGCTGCTATAAATGTAGGGTCTTGATATCATTGAGTGTGTGATGCTTGATAAGAAAATGCTGACTGTCCAAATGTACTTTCACTGCATGGTATGATATAGTCACCTGTAACAGTATAACAGCCTACCATCTAATATATTCTTGCCATTACCTTTCTTCAGAAACTTGGGGGTCATAAAGTAAGTTGTAAACTAATATATTAACATTATTATGGGTTTATATTTTGATAAGATGTTACAGGGCCCTATTTGATTTCTTATCTAGAACTTGCTTATATATGCTATTCCAAGAGGCATTAAAGTGGCTAAAGTTTACTGTTTATCATTTGTATGTCCTAGCACACTGTATGGTCCCACAACTGTCTAAGGCACCTACAGTACAGTGTGTAAAACAGTATAGTGTTAGACAATACATTACTGTCCAAACAAACTGCTGTAAATTCCACTAAATGAATGAAATGAAAATAACTGGATGCAGATAGTAACCGCTGTAGTAATTTAAAATGTTTGTGCCTTCATTTAACCTTTTACTGGGTTTGTGTTTGGAGAACTGTGGAAGCAGACCTGTCTAATGCTGTTTTTACCAACTATAAAATGCTTAATTGGGGATGCCCCTCTTTTATACAGTACATGACTCAATCTCCTCTGAAAATGTCTTCTGTATAAATCAACAAGATTTGTAGCCAAATTAGCACCGTTGCTGCAAATCTGGTTGGTCCATCTGTTTGGTTCACAGTGAAATGGCTTTGGAACTACTGTACCAGATGGATTGTTGGATGGACCCTAAACAATGTTTGGTAATGACAATATCCTGGCTTTTCTTCCAATATCACCAGCAGGTAAGGATTTCTATTTCTCTTGTCCAGCAATCAGATCTATTTAATAGATTATTGGTACGGACATTCATGGTATCCAGATTATATATCCTAGTGGGTTTGGTGATCCTCTGACTTTATATTACACCTCTGTGAGGCTGATAAACTATGTCAACATCATGCCTTTAGGTAAAATGTCTCAGCAACTATTAGATGGATGGGCATGTTTTTAGGATGATTTACAGCTGTCTTGGCTTAAAATCACCACAGACAGTTGTCTACCACAGAGAAAATGATATTGGTGCATTATGTAATGGGCCCTTTGTTAACTGTAGTGATCTTTGTCTTCATGGCGGTCTCTGTCGTGGTTAATACACATTAAAAATAAATAAATGAAAGAAAGAGACAAGATCTGCATTCAGTTTATTTGCAATATGTTCTCATCCGACTCCATCAGATAATGACATTTCCCGCTACTACTACTGCTACCACTATCATTTGTCTTCTAACTAGTTTGGTAAACCCCACGTACAACTGTACCATTCACTTGTTATAGTCTCTCATTGTAATCATGGTCTATATCACATTTTAAATGAGAGTCTTAGGCATTTGATGCCAGTGGAGCACCATTCAAAGAGATTTGTATGTTATTATAAAACCATTGGGGACTGACCAAGAAATGTATTTTATCCTCTACTGTCACATGCAAGGTGACAATGTGTTGGAAACAGTACAAGAAAAAGGGGAGGGACAAATGAAGGACAAAATAAAACGAATCACAGAGAATCAGGCACATTTAAATCTGCCATTTGATGTTCTGCTCATAAATACGAGATGGCCTGCTGCTCTGTAAAGAAGAAAGCATTCACTGTCAAAGGTCAGAGTATGAAACTGTCTGCATAACAGATCGAGGAAGTAAACAAGGGAGCATTTACAGGACGTGACTGAATATTACCATCTCCACAACAACTTTGTGCTTTTGCTTTTTTCTTTACGACTTAATGCATAGTGACTGATACATTTGATTCTACAATGCGCTGCGCATCAGTTCACGTTAACATCCTCCTGTCATCTTAATAAGTGTTTACTGTAAATAATTGTCCATGAAACAAACTCCTGTGTAATTACTGCACCTAACAATGGCTGTACCTGATGCTTGCAGAGATGTTGTGTCAGTGATGAAATGAGAACAGATTAAAGCAGCTTGATCTTGAGCTCAGACAGCATGAAGTCTCATTAGCATATTATCAAGGCTAAATAATACAACAGAATCAAATGGCTGCTCACATTGCAAAACATCCACGTCAAATTAATTCATGCAATGTCACCCCCGAGAAAATCATTCAGTGCTGGGTCATGCTCCGATTAATAATTAATAATTCAAAGGGGAGTCTTCATAATACACGGGTCATCTGAATTGTTTTGCCTCTAAAAAACTAAAGTATATTTTACCCAAATGACCACATACTTGTTGTCAGAAATGGGGGAATTCAATTCAATTTTATATTTTTCTCTGAGCAGTATCTTTAGATCTTGTTCTCATGCTGCAACAAATACAACCCATCAGAAGGTTAGCACAACTTGTATTTATCACAAGAGCTACATAGGATTGAAAACAAAAGAAAATGGTCAGTACACTATTCATATAGCGTAGTGCTATGACAAATGAAAAATTATGACATTTGGGCAGAAAGTGAATAAACCTCATCGGTAAAAGTGTGATGGATGGATTATGACAATGGAAATAACTTCTAGACCCATGCTATACATAGCATAAACGCTTTAACACAGCGTGCGCCGACACTGTTGGATTCACAGTGGACAATAATACAAAAATATTAAAATTAATGCAGTAGAACCATACGTAATCTTGTTTATTCTACTTCCTTGTTAAGAGCTGGAGCAGAGATGAGGAGCAAACTACTCTTATCGCTGTAGGTGTGATTATTATTTTTCATTTTTAAACCTGTTGTCTTCCCCATTTAAAGAAGACTTACTTAATAGTCAGCTGATGTCATTGGCAGTGTTGAGTAATTCCATGTCATTTACACCCATTGCTGTTGTTCAGATTTATTGTCTTCAGCAGTTTTTACACCCTTGCATATAACAAAGAAGAATGCATTGCAGCTCTCCCCATTTACACCTCGTGGCTTGACAGTGCCACCACTTTGATTATTTCTTAAACATTCACTTGACTTGAGTGAGATGAAGAAGGCTGTTGGCGTGTGGAGATAAGCCTATGGCTTCAGAGGACTGAAATCACTATGACTCTCTTCTAGCATTCATGCATTGTTAATGGCACATTTGAGATCAGCAGTTCATATTCTTTATTAGTATGCATATTTGTTTTCACCAAGAAATTGAGAGTGTTCTGCCAACTGTAATGTAAGATTAAGGATATGTAAAGAAATAAACATATTAACCTCTGTCACACCCTGTGACTTATATCAAAAAGTTGGATATGACATGATTTACATATTTATTACCTCTTGCTCAAAGTATCCCTCTGCATAATGTAATAACAGAGCAGGTATTTGGGAATTAATTTGGAAAAAATGACTGTAGAGCTTAATGTCTGAGGCTCTAGGCCCCTATGGTTTGTTTGCATGTTTGAGTGTGTGTGTGTGTGTGTGCAGCACGCCTTGTACTCCCACTGACCATCTGTACCTGCTGTTCTCGTTCTCAGGTCCATACAGGTAGAACTCTGCACATGCCAATTCAAAATGGTCACTTGACTGAGTTGTGCATGTAAACAAACATGGTCACAAACACATTTCAGATGAGCATTTAAAATTTCATCAACAACAAATGTTGTTTTCTAAAAGCACTGTAATTATAAAAAACTATAGTGACTATACTGTATAGCAGTTGTCTCTCAAAGCCAGCTCACATTTTTCAATTTATTCACTGTGGTTGTTGCTGTTTTTAGCTTAAGGCAGGTGTCATGTCACATAGGTTGTACAGCTGATGACAGCTGCTCTCCTCCTTGGATAGTAAGTGAACCTGTCCTCCAGGTGGAAGGACTATTGCACCACTTACTGGGCTGTTACTGCTGTTTTGGTGTGAATTTTGATGGTGAATAAAGCATTGCATATTTTGCACCAAAAAGGAATCCTTATACAATAATATCTATTTGGTATTTTGGCATCATATTCTGATAAAACATTTTTGTAAATACTATAATCAGTAAATACTAAGTTAAAGTCATTCAGAACTGTTGGCTTGAGAGGTTGTGGAAAATCCTTCTCTAGAATGTCTCTGTTATCTTGTACATATGCCATTTAAAGCGGTCAAATTAGGCAAAATCCACTTTTGTCATGTTTATACATTTATGGCTTCTGGATATTAGCAGACATACACCAAGTGGGTTATCAGAGAGTTATTTTGGTCCAGTCTGGATTTTCTGATTTTCTGCCTTGCTGACATATCAGATGGAGCGTTATAGTCAGCTCAGGCCAATCACCATCCACCACAGCCTCTGCAAGCACTCTGGTGTGCAATTCCTACAGCAGTTAGTCTCCACAAACAGCACAAAACAGAGGCATCAGCACACAGTGGACTGTGCTAACTGTTGCATCATGTTGAACGTCAAGATTGATTCACTTCAAGACTGAAGCTCAAAGATAGATTTATTCTTGTACCTGCTTGTTACCTGAACCTAGGTCTACTTCAAAGTTGAGGTTTTACTATTTCAAAAGTTTTTTGTTTTTTTTTTTACTACTGGGCAAGCTCTGTGTGTGTGTGTGTGTGTGTGTGTGTGTATGCATACTCACACATCTGAGTGACATTTGGTTAATGGAAGCATGAGAAATTTACATTAGTTTCACAGCAGAACTGTCTATAGTTGACTAGAGGATGTGTCTAAATAAAACCAGTAAAGGTCAATACTACACCCATACGCTGACCAGCTTAACTGTTTCTAGACAGACAAGCACTTTGCATAAAACCCATGTGGGATTGGAGGTACTTCAGGAGTGAAGGGGTGGCGCACACCTCAAAACCAGCTGATCCAGAGAAATGCTCTGAGCACAAACTTTCAGCCAGGGCAGAAACAAGGATCTGTAAGGTTTATCAGCCTAGAAAATCCACAGACACATAATGGGAATGTCAGGGACCAAAAGGGGTATAATATAAGACCTTTAACATGTTTATCTCATTTTACGAACTTAAACAATAAAGCTGAAAGGAGCTTCCTTTCATACACAATGTAATCATTTATATGATCAATTTCTAAATGAAATACATTGATTATAGTCATTTGACATCACTGACTAGTTTCCTGTTTGAACCTGTCTTTCAGCGACTGGTCTCAGTCAATTGTCAGTGCATATCTTCCATAGGAAAATCTCATTATGAGAATTGATCTAGATTGTGAGCTTAAGATTGCACTGAAATACTGCAATATGATGGATATGGGCCACCTCCACTGTATATCCACACACGTGGACACATTTTTGCGCATTTTACTGTAACATTAATCAAAGTGGGTCTCACTGCGCTTGTCTCCTGTTTCTCAGATCTTAGAGTTCTCTGTTCCCACTCACCCTGGTCTCTACTGAACATAACTTGTGCTGAGTACACAGAAAGTGTGTGCTCACCCACCACAGCAATGTGTTTTATGTGTGTGTGATTGTGCATGTGTCAGTGAAGGACACTGTGATCAAACAGTGTGAAAATGGAAACAGCTGCAAAACTGGATGATTTTTTAAAAAATGGATTGATTTAGAATGAGAGAATAACAAGCAAGAGAAACAATGGAGTGAGGGTGTTTGCTGCAGCTCCCATCTTCTAACCAAATTTCTCTGCTGTTATTGTCTTTTTCATCCAATTCCCTTGACTGTATATGGTGCTAAATTTATTTAATGCTTTTCATTCGCAGCTCATTTACACCAATCAACCCCTCCTGGTTTTGTCAACTCTCTACTGAATTCAGTAGTAATTCATTATGTATGCCCGTTTGTCTGTCTCACTGTGTGTATATTCCCTCTGAGACACCCTGCATTTATGTTACATTCATGTTATTGCCTTTTGTCCTGTATGATTTCATGTAAGTTCTGCAATATCCTTTGAGTATTAGAATCTGTGAATCTGAAAAATAAATCTGTGATTGCAGCATATTAAACAGCTCCACAGTGTATTGAGTATTTCATGTTTCCAGCCTCAATATTCCCTGACCAAATAATGTAATCACATGCATCAGAGCGTTGCAATGAAAACATCTTACCAGACCACATGGCTAAATACAGGACTTCAATAAAAACAATCCTGCAAAAGAATCTATGAAACCAGATCCAACTTCTTGGCTGCATCGTGTTTTTTTAGACAATTAAGCAGTTAAATGCTATCAGAACCTATCGCTGTCTGAGAAAAGCTAATTTTAGTCCCTCCATAGTATACTGTATCTGTGTTTCCCCCACAGGAGATTTATCAGCAGCCATGCACAGCACATGCTTCATATACAGTAGTGAGAAAAAACGAAATAGCTTGCAGGCTGTGCTTTTAAAAAAAACTCTATTCTGTAAAGTATTCATCATAAACCCAGGGTTATATCTGGAGAAGCACTATAGCTTTGAATGTGCCTGACAAGGGAAGACGAAGAGGACGCTGACCGGGGAGTGGTAAGAGGGAGAGCTTTGACTGAGTGAAAAGGTCAATAGAGATTTACTGAGTTAGTGTCTGCCATTCTGTACAGTACATTGTAGACAGCAAAACATTTTCCAGTGTCTCATAGATTCTCTTTTGCATTTGTTGTAGGGTGAGGTGAAGGTAAACATGAGATGTACATCGCAGCCATCAAACACTGGTTGTTTGCAACCACTAACTACACTAATTGTTGGCATCACACGTACATGGACAACATGTAATGTTCTGATTAATTCAAACCCAATCTTCATAAACTATTTTTAGGTGCCTCTGGTGTTTGGCATTTTACAACTTAGGCAAACAGCCAAATTACCTTCTTCTTTCACAAACCACTCCTGACGCTCTTCTCCACCCACTCCACCCTGCCTGTACTCTCTTCTTTGCTTCTCTACCACATTCCCCATTACTTTAGACAGTTGACCCTAAACTAAACTCATCCCCTCTCCCAATCTCTTCTCTTTGCAACTGCATCATTGCACTAACTTCTCTCTCATTTATGCACATGTACTCTGTCTTACTCATACTGACTTTCATTCCCCTTGTCTCCAGACTTATTTGTATCACGTTTAGTGTCGTACAGCACTCAGAATGCAGTCAGATACGCAAGAGAGTTTTTATAGGATTTATTATAAATAAAACAAACAGAAGTTGTGCAGGTGAGGGAATGTAGAAACCAGGAACTAGACAGGTGAGATAACCTGAAAACCACAGAGATGGTTTAAAGTCAGCTTGTTGACAAGGCAGGGTTTATATGGTGTTTGGCTTGATTACTGATGGACTGCAGCTGGGGGTGATTGAGTGTGTCTGTCAAGGGAGCAAGAATACTGCCAGGGCTGAACAGGTGAGTGTAATCAGGTTCATGAGCAGAGTGGACCAGGAAGGGTGTGTGTGTGTGTGTGGGTGGAGCATGACTGAGGAGGTGTGGCCAGGTGGATCTGAGGGTGAATGAACAGTAAAAAATTAGGGCAGAAACCGAAAATAAAAAAAAGCTAAGATGTGGATTGTGACACATTTCAGTTTGAAAATAGGAAAGGGCTGAGAGACAATCTTTAATGCAAATCCACCCGCACCTTAAAGCAGTCCATTATTCCTACTGCATACCTCACCTCACCACTGTCATTTTGTCCTCATACATACCCTGTACTATGTCACACACTTCTCTGCCAATCCTGAATCCCTCAGACAGTTCTTCTCTTGGCACCTGTCATACCCTTTCTTTTCAGTAAATCCACAAACACACAGTGCAACTCCTTCTGGACTTCTCTGTACTGCTCTTTAAACATCCTCAAAGCAAACATTGTGTCTGTTGTGCACCTGATCATCACCTCTCCTCTCACCTAGCTTCCACTACTCTTTCCAACAGCTTTGTGGTGTGGCTAACTTCTCCTTATCTAAATTTTGATACCTACTCCCTCTACCTCCTCAACACATTCTACTCATATGTCAACACATTCACTTGTGCTTCCTTCATCACCCTAACCTGCAGAATGTCCTTCCAAGCTCGGTCCCTCTGTCTGGCCAGTTGATACGAGTTCTTTTCTCCTTCCTTGGTGTTCAACTTCTTGTGTAACTTGTCATATGCCTTTTCCTTGGTCCACTTTTCTCTTCAACTCTCTATGCATCTCCTTGTACTCCTGTCTACTTTCCTCATCTCTCTTCCTATCCAGTTTTTTTCCTGCTTCTTTCTCTTTATGGTTTGCTGAACTTTCTCATTGCCTCACTTTCTCTGTCCAGATGTCATTTCAAATACGTTCAAAGCTGTCTCCCTCAACACTTCTGCAGTAGTTGTCCCGTCATCAACCTCCAATGTTCCTAGCTTCCACAATTTACTTGTATTTACGACAACATTCATGGTTTCTATTTTTACTTGCATGCTCTTACCCTTTCACCTCTTCTGCTCAATATGTTATTATCCTTCTGCTAGGATAATAACATATTATCCTAAAAATCCATGCCTGGGGTCATTGTTCTCTGGATTCACCATTTTTGCTGAGCTTAACAAAACCAACCTTGCTATTTTTTAAAGCATTGCTGCAAATCAATATATACATTTAGGTAAAACTCAGGGGAGTGGCTGAGTGACTGATTGTCTTGTGATGTTATAAAGTATATGAGATTTCTGAAGCAGTTAGTGGCCTCTGAATCTACTAATCTAATAAGTAATATAAAAATCTGCATACATACATTTTACATTAGTTGCATAGTGACCATGTAATGAAAACTGTGTGGAGATACTGTACTTCCTAAATGAAAGAACTTAATGTGTTGTTAACTTATTTAAAGGAGTGTTTGCATAAGCACATTTTCCTCAGTCTTATATAATATTAAGGAGATCTAAGGCACAGGCATTTACAGACACAGCAAACAATATTTTTGCTGCAGGGCAGAAGTTTGTCTGGCAGTCTTATAGGTGTGATTAAAACCCATCATATAAAACAAAAATTGCAAGTAATTGCATCATCTGTCAACAGAACATCCAGGAGATTTGCTTCTAAAAGTATACTATAAATACTATAAACACTATAAATGGTAAAGTAGGAGATTAGAAAGAAATCTGTTCAGGAAACTTATCACCAAAACAGATGACATACCTGCTATTTCCAACATATTTTCTGTTCCATGCACTGCATGGGATTAACAAATATGACCAGTATAACCCAAATATGAGTATAAAATGAGTATAAAACCTTGTTAATTTCTGCAACTCCAGTATCATGCCAAAATAAACTCACCAATATTACTGTAGTGATCTATTCTTCCACAAAAAACTAAGATCTCAGCAATAGTGGGAAAAGACTGGCTGGTATCATCTTTCTAATATGAATTATTGTTTAAAGAAACAGAATCTATCTCACCCAACTGTAAGACATTTAATCATTAGAAAAAGATACTACTCCATCGGTTGTAGTGTATGGTGTAATGGCACAAATAACAGTCCTGTAATAAATTGCCCTTTCTGGAAATCTGGAATCATATTAGAAAATATATTTTGTGCAATACTGCTATCTGTATATGAATATGTCAGTTTAATTTCACAGCAAAAGTCATTTCACTTAACAATCAAAGGTTTAAGACCATACAAACATATTAATACATTCATTCATTCATTCATCTTCTATACTGCTTAGTCCCCGCAGGGGTCACGGGAGTGCTGGAGCCTATCCCAGCCAGCTTACGGGCGAGAGGCGCATATTAATACAACTGTATAGAATTAGATATAAAACCAAACAAATCTCACCTGAGCAAGCTAGAGAGAGAGAGAGAGAGAGAGAGAGAGAGAGAGAGAGAGAGAGAGAGAGAGAGAGGGTGTATCTGTGAGTGTGTGTGCGTGTGTGTGTGTGTGTGAG
>OMLM01008024.1:0-38818 GCA_900302695.1 Helostoma temminkii
ACCTATTAACAAAGTCTCCATAAAATTAAGACTACTGTATTTACAAGACAATTCACATTTGGGGTTGTGCCTAACTATAGCATTACAGCTGTAATAACAGGAAGCTAATGTTATTATTACACACTGTTGCTGAATGCACCGGTCCTGCTGCCCTGCTCTAATGTGACCATTACACACAGTGATTGAATAACAGTGATATTACTCTGTCTATACAAACACTAATTTTAGAGCTTGCAATTACTCAAATAACTCTAAATTACTAGAGAGTTTCTTATCATGATATAATATTTCCCAAAGAAAAACGGACTTTGGGTAAAATATAGAACACAACGTGTCTTTGTTCTCTGAACACGTTCAGCAGATTGGCTGATTCTAAATTTGCCACTGAATTATTGGTGGAAGACTGAAGCATCAGTTGTTCCTCAGGCTTTTTTTATCGATCATAAGCTCTTTCTAGCACTATGTTCTGGTTTGAATCTATATGTCAGTGATTGACAGACTACTCTTTGGCAATCCGAACAATCCTGGGGTCCATAAAGGCTCAATCTTGCCCAATCACAGAGCTGGGCCAAACTCCGCCCCTACCCAGCACAGCCTGAACAGGAAACCAGCTCCAGATGCAACCCCTGGAGGAAGGTGAGTGTTTCAGATGCAGCACAGCACACTAACCAGAACCAGCCCTCGCCTGCCTCGCTCCCTGCCTGCACAATGAACCTTTTTCTGGGCCTGAGGGCAGGGGGAGGGGTGGGTAAAAGGTGGGGGACCTTGTGGGAGCATGAACAAAGTTGGCTATAGGTCAGTTGTTCTAGTAAAGCAAAGTCAGTCTCAGCAGGAGTCGCCTTACATGGATGTCAGCCAGTTCATCATTACCATAGCAACCAGAAAAAAACTCATTTGAATTCTTTTGGAAACGCACACATGTGCTTCATTAACAAATATGCAATCACATCCAATTTGCATTCACAAATAACAACACGCAAAGCTGGAAGGCATACAAGCAAAGCTTTAAAAACAAAATACATACCGTAAATCTTAAAAGTTGGAAGACAGCAACTAAACTTTGACTGCAGATTATGTAGAGCAAGCTTACTATTGATTTGTATCTGAACAGCTGGAAAACAAACAAGTATGTTTTCACCCTCATAGAAGCTGGCAGGATTTTGAACATGTAAACAACAACAACACTCACAAAAGCTTTGACAGGCATTCTGGAAATGAGAGTGATTTATCTAAAACTGCCAGCTCACTTGCACATGTACAGTATCTCAGCAGGGACACACGCTCATTGTAACCTGTGGTGCTGACAATGATGAATCCTAGAACAGGTTCACCGGAAAATTTCTGTTTATTAAAAGACAGAAATTTGCCTTAAGTTGAGCAGGAAAGGAAAAATAAAGTTTATCTCTGGCTCTCTTTTTATTGCCATTTGTCTGTCGTGTGTGAAAGATGTGGACAGCCTATCAGGTCTTTAACAAGCACAGCGGAAATGTGACTCTAAACACAAAGGAGGACACGTCTGCACGAAGGATCGCTCATACTGTACAATGGAAGATCACAAATTAATCAAATAATTCGGCTTTGTGCAAAAGTAGCTTGAAGGAGCTTGATTTATTTCCCTCATTTAAAAGAATAACATGAATAAAAAAGCAACACATTTCATTTTTTGTGTGTGTTTATATAAATTTGGTAACCTGGGGGAATTTGAAAGACTATTAAAATCTTTCCTCAGCTGGCGCAGCATCTCATTCTCATTTGTTCAAACTGCTATAAACCAAGCACATGTAATATGACTGTTGATTGTGAATTGTACACAGAATATAGTGCACTCTGGTGCAGACACTACAGCAAAAGGTTAACTGCCAACAGCACTTGTGATTTTTATTTTCAGAATTTACATTATAGCAAATATAGTGTAAAGGAAGTGCTATACAACCTGACCACTACTGGGACATCTGTCAACGAGCATGTGCATGACCCAGCCCACAGAAAATAATGACATAAAACACAAATAAAAAAATAATTAATTGACAGGACAGGTAGTTGATAAGTAAGAGATCAAGAGACAGAAAAGCACAAATGAAGGTGGCCCCTGGTTAGGCTGCATCAGCCTGATTTTAGAGCTTTGCCTGTGTGAACACAGAGACATAAATCTTTTGTCTTAAATGAGAGCTGAATTGCCACACAGACTGTGTTGTGGGTCTGTTTTGTTTCTGCCCAGCGAAGCAGCCTGGTGCCAGATCTGCACACTGTACTGCTGGGTGAGAAATCAATGGATTCCATGCATGCAGAGACTCACAGGTGAAAGTCTGCTCGCTGGAGGAGGGACGGATGGGCAGCCTTTATGTAAATACATGGAAAAGCTTTACATCAGGTCCTTCTTCCTTTCACCTTTTATCCTCGGTCTCCACATGTGTTGCTCTGTCTTTTATCTGCATTTTCTCTCTTCTGCTATGTGTGTCAGAAGTTGGCTTGGCGCAGAGCTTGAGGGCTATAATTTAGGAGGAGACGTGGGACCCAATCACAGACACAAACACACAGTCCCCGCTCTCCGCCCTGTCACCGCCAGTCAGCCACATGCTGGTCACTGCGGCTGGACACAGTCTGCCCGGCACACGACACCCTGCCTCCTTATCACACTCAGACTAAGAGCTGCTTTGGCATTCTGCTAGTAGCAAAAATAAGCAAGACAGAATCGCACAAGCTTTTAATGTGAAATTCCAAGTGTTTGGAAACATAAGGGAATTAATGGGCCTTTATTTTTGCCACATACGCTGCAACAGATTATGGCGCAATACACCAGATGAGAGCTGCTCTGCAGCCACAAACCCCAGGGCCATGTAAAACCTCCCGCACTTTTCTCACACCGAGGGGAAACTGAATCACACGCATTCATGAGTAGACACACACATACACAGAAACACACATCCCTCTAATACTGCCAAAGACAGTACATTACATCCACTACTAATTGACTCAGGAGGCTACAGCAAGGAGAAAACATCCTGAGGTAAACAGACGGTTTCTAGACAAGGCAGAATGCAATAACCACAATTTATCCGATGGGACTCGAAGCAAAACAACTGTCTTCGACATCTTGCAGTTGCTCAGTTTAATTTTTCATTGCAGCCAGTTAGGAACAAACATAATGAAAGATATCACTGATTGTTCGTATCTTTTTTATTGAAGAAACTTGTGGTGTGAAAGATTAAAGCAGCCCATCTGATTCTAGTTTCTGTCTCACACATGGAAGAGAAGAGGGTTCAGCTCTGTGGAGGTAAACAACTTTAACTAGTACAAAGGAGGCTACTTCAAAATAAGAGTCTTGAGCTTTACTGGCTAGAATTGACCTAAATGCAAAAATATAAATGTAGTGGCAATTTAACTTGACTCTAATCTGTATTATCTATGTGAATATAGCACATTTAAATCTTTCATAAGATGCAGATTAAGGTTTGGCACAAGACAGATCTGTTTTTGGGGTTGTAGAGACTTTTAAACATTAGAGGGCACTGTTGCACCACATGGCACTGAGGATCTCTTGCTCTCAGCCTGCACTGATTGAACCGAGTCTGCCTCTTTCCCTCCAAAACTCCATCACTCCATCCTGGAGCAGGCTGCAACAGACAGGAAACAGGCTGCAGTTGAAGTGTTGGATATTTTTAAACTATTAGCTGTATGTTAGGTGGATCATGGCTGTGCAATTCTGTGTTGTTGACCTCATCTCCTTGTCATTTCTAATCTGACATCACCCTGGGCTGTTGTAGTAGATAGCTAGAGTTCTGTCCTGGTTCTGTTCAAACTTCTGCAGTGACGAATAAAATATCAAAATAAAGCTGTGTTATTGACTAGTGTCCTGAGATGTGAGTCATTAGTCTGGGGTACAGCTGATACAAGCTCTGTCTCTCAAAGGAGCAGAGTTATGTTTGTGTGTTGATGAGACATTAAAATGCTCTTGCACTAATATTCTCTTCTTCTGAACCCCACATTAGCAGTGAGGTCACAGACCTCAACTGGATTTACGTTAAAAGTGAAAAGTAGGTAACGTGTACATCTGTTTTAAGGTAAATGGGTGCTGAGACTTATTATGGGAGGACTGTGTATCATGTCCGTTTTTTAAGTAAATACAGTCTACGTCATAATGTGGACTGTCCTGCCAACCTGTGCATATCTCTACGATAGACACTGACAAACACGCCTACACACGGCTGCTCTTCCCCAAACATTTACAGAACACTTATTACAGACACAGGAAATGGAAAACAACTAATCTCCAGCCATTTCCCCGCACTCACACCTGGGAGGATGTAGAAATGAATTATGCTCACAATCAGAAAGTACTGGAACATTTTAACAAAAAAAAAAAAAAAAAAATCTGAAAGATAAATATTAAAAAAATGTCAAGGGAGAAGAAAGTCTTAAAAGCTCCACTAATAGATATTATCGTAGTATGACTGTGCTGGGTCACATAGTTCTCCCAGATGACCACACTCCCAGTCAAATACAGTATGAGCAACACAATTATTTACTGCCTGGGCTGGGGGCTAACATGAGACACATCTACGTCAATGAAACTGATTAAATAAAGACATGTAGCGCTCACATACACACCAAATCATGACACATTATTCGCTGAAGACCACGCAATAAACATTAACAGGCATATTCTTCCAGCCGTTTTTTACTGGAAACCCCTAGATCCCACACAAAGGAGACAGAAAACAGAGTTAGGAAACAAAAGCCACAGAGAGGGTTTTAGATTATGAGGGAACTTTCAAAATAAAAGTTTAGAGGAGATATCATGTTTAGTTCCAACTTCCACTCTTTCCTTATAAATGCAGCCTTGTTGTGCAGTCAGTGGCATTTTTTTAACTCAGTAACTTGTCCCTCGGTGTATCAGAGCAGTGGACTGTGAAGAGAACGTTTTTTCTGTTAGTAACTTAAGACTTGAGACAGAGTGGCACTCTGCACACACAGCAGTCCACTGTCACATACACATGCCACTGCTAACATGGGCTGTGTGAACGCACACTCGCGCCCATGAAAGCACTACAAATCCAGTCCAACTGGAGTCACACACGGAGTTACAGGCAACAGAAGGTGTATGTGTTTCACTTGTGTTTACTGAAGTGTCATGGGGAGGGCTGCACACAACATGCAGGGTAGAATGAAAGAGAGCACAGACATGTAGCAATCCTTGTGCAGACAACATGTCTGCGCACTAACACCCATCACCCTGCATGAATTCCATCTGTTGTAACACTTTAAATATTGGAGGGTTTTACCGGGATCTGTTTTTGCCAGTTCATTAACCCACATTTTGTGAAAGGGGCGAAGACCAATAGACATAAACAAGGACGTGGCAGAGGGGGAGATAGGGGGTCAGGATGGAGACAGGCAGGGTGATGAATGCAAGGCTGAATGTTTTTTATACCTGTGTGTGCGTGTATGTGTGTGTGTGTCTGTGAAAAGAAAACACAGGCCCGGTCTGCTGACACTGGTTTGGCACACAGGCTGAAATAGAACAATACAAACAACATCACCGAGGGTCTCTGCTGCACAAACATTCCCAGAGCCTTAAGCCCACAGCTCAGCTAAAAACATGACCAGGAGGGCCAACGAGACAAGCTCCAACCATTAACACAGCCTAACACCTCTTTTTTTTTCTATGGCTTGGACAGAATACATAATTTTCTCCATTATTGTCTCCCTTTTCCAAGATTTCGTAAACCATCCCTCTCTCTTCCTCTCGTCAATCTGGCCAAACTAAACAGACTCTTAAACTCGTGTGACATGATAAAGAAGGTTCTCATAGTCTATAACAACTTTGAGAAATCATAACTTATAGCTTTTTCTAAAATCTAAACTGCTGGGCCTCACAATTGCACAACACAAATCAAATCAAATAACAGTTCCACAGCAGTTTTGGGAGAAAGTCTTGTGTGATTAGAGGCTGAGAAGGAATGGAGGCATAAGTGGATTGCTACACCAAACTCACACTAAGGTAAACTCATTTTCTCCAACCTATTCCGTCCGCATTCGTCCTTGCCTTATCTCTCTGTGTCTAATGAATCACGCATACTTCCCAGAATTCATGAAATATCCTCCTTTACATCAGAGGGCAACATCCATCCGTCCATACAGAGCTTCAGGACATTTTTTGTACTTTTTTCATGGATAATTTCACTACGATAAGCTAAAAACGAGTTTCTTTGAGTTACATTTTTAGTTAGCAGGGGGGCTCTCTGTTGGGACAACAGCTTGAAGATGTTATTCTGCCATAACCCAGCCGCCTTTGGGTCCATAACCCATGTGGGTCTTGTATTATAAAGAAGACAGAATCACTGGTGATCCCTGGCCTTTATTCTCGGTTGAGAATGACAGTGTGCCATAGATGATACAGCAATGTTTGACTTGTCTCTTTTATAAGTAATGGTTGATGTCTGGCAGTAAATCCTCAGACGCCCCCCACCTGTGTCTTCCTACACCGTGAAAATGTCTCTCTTCCTCATCATCTCCCATCATGTCTATCCTTCCTGAACAGATGGTAAACACATCACTAATGCCTTGTCTGTCTGTTTGTCTAACCCGTGATACAGCACAGAGCTTCGCTGCTACATGTGGGCTAAACATCTCACACTGGCAGAGAAGTCCTGCTATTCCAAACCACCACTAAAACTGTGAGAAGTACACTGTCACTGCACTTGACGTTCTAAGTGTGCAGGGTATACCACTTAGCTAACATCATTCATTTGTTTATATTGTTTGAGATGTAATTCTCCCATAACTGCTATCTACAGTAGTGAGCGGTGGTCTCATGCTCACAATGTTGGAAAGTAACTAAGTATTTACTCAAGTACAGTTTTGACATGCTTTTACTACAGTAAGTACCAGAGTATTTTGTGGTTATTAAGTTACAGTGCTGTGAAAAGGTATTTGCCCCCTTGCTGATTTTTTATTTGCATATTTGTCACACTTAAATTATTCACATTGTCAGAAATGTTTTAATATTATGCATATTTTTTTCTTTGCCACACACAGGCCTGATTACTGCCAGACCTGTTGAATCAAGAAATCACTTAAAAATAAGCTGTTTGACGAAATGAAGCACTCTAAAAGATCCCAAAAAGCTACACATCATGCCGTGATCGAAAGAAATTTAGGAACAGATGAGTAACTAACATGCACCAGTCTGGAAACGGTTCCAGTTCCAGTGAACCACGATGAAAGCCATTATCAAAAAATGGAGAAAACTTGGAACAGTGGTGAACCTTCCCAGGAGCAGCCAGCCTACCAAAATTAACAGCACAACCAGCACTCATCCAGGAGGTCAAAAAAGAACCCAGAACAAAAGCTAAAGAAGAACTGAAGGTCTCATTTGCCTCAAAAAAAAAAAAAAAAAAAAAAGATTCAGGACCTGGACGACTTGTCATAATCAATAGAACCATGAATTCTGCACTTTACCAGAAAATCTTGAAGGAGAATGTCCAGCCATCAGTTCATGACCTCAAGCTCAAGCTCACCAGCTAGTCCACCTCTGAATGGCTAAAAAAAAAAAAACTAAGTAAGGTTTTGGAGTGGCCTAGTCAAAAGTTAAATCTGATTTAGATGCTGTGGTATGACCCTAAACAGGCCGTTCATGCTCAAACACATGGCTGAATTAAAAGTGTTGTGCAAGAAAGAGTAGGCCACAATCCCTCCACAATGTTGTGAAAGTTGTTCCCACCCAGAGTGAATAAGGTGCAATTACTTTTTCACATAGGGCCAGGCAGGTGTGGACAGCTTTTTTCCATTAATAAATATAATTACAGTTTAACTAAATTAATTTTTCAGGAAGGGGACAACTATTTTTTCACAGCACTGTGGACAGTTACTATCATCTACATCAGCCAAAGCTGAACTGAACTGATAGTTTGAATATAAATGCATGGTAATAATAATCTAATAATTTACTTTATAACTGTATTAACATTCACAGTGGCACTTTGTCCTGACTACCTTAAAGCATGACTTCACAATTCCCAGCTTCCTGTAGCACTGCTTTCTTTATATAAATACCTGTCTCTGTTTCTAGCTTTTTAATTTCAGATGATGTCATCTGAAGCTTTTCAGGTAGAAGCAGAAATATATTTTAATATACAGTAGGGAAAGCAGGGTGAAGCTTAATGTAATTTATATATTGTATTTTTGCCTAAATCTTTGAATAACTGTTGTAGTGGATAGCTAAAGCGCTGCCCTGGTTCTGAAACTGGTTCTCAAACTTCTGCAGTGAAGCCTGAATAAAATATTCAAATGAAGTTGTGTTACTGACTAGTGTCCTGTGATGTGAGTCATTAGTCTGAGTGGGGGATTAGTACTTTATCCTGAGAGAAAGTTTTAAAATGTTATGTTTTTAAAAGATTTTTTCAAAATAATAGCAAATGTGTTAGTAATAAGGCAACAGGGGTGAAACATGTTTTAGAACCATACACTAATGCTAATGTTTTTTTTTATAATGATTACAGTTTAATGTCATATTATTGGTTTTCAATGTCAAATCAATTAAGGATTTGGTGGTTTACTGCGAATGTGTTACTACTTACTACAAATAATTCTCCTATAATATACATGGTATAAGCAAAGCTTTCATAATAAAGTGTTTACAGTAGTTTGTGAACCTTCACTGACATTAATGGGAGTGGACAAAACACCGCAAACAACTTTTACTATAACGTAATGGACTACCTTGCCCAAAATGACCACCGAGCTGAGTCAGCACCTCACTGATTCAGTCTCAGCACAAACTGAATATGATGAGCTGTATAAATGCAAGATTTATTGCAGAAGCTCCTGTATTGAATTTGATTTAGTTAATGCTATATAGAAATTGTACAGTGTGTTGAGTATGCATGTACTAGCATCAGACATGGACCAACCTGTTTTATTTTGTAACATATGACATATTGTTTCTGGCCAAAGTTTAGTGTAGCTAAAGAAACATTAGAGAATGAGCAGAGTCAGCCACCTGCCGACTGCAGCAAAGCAAACTTGCAAAAATAAAAATTTGATTCTGCAGTTTAACCTCTGTATTATGTTTTAGACAGGATGTGGAACAGTGGTTGGTGCAGTGTGAATGAGGACATGTGAACTTGTGATCCTCACAGCCAGATGTGCAGTACGTATTGTGTCTTTAAGTCAGTGTTTCATTTTCTCTACCATCATCTCCTATTAACCACAATAATCACCTGAAGTTTAGTTAAAAGCTTATGACAATTTCAGCACAAACATGACCACCCAAACCGAACACACATTCATCAAACCACGAGTATGATTTATTATGCCTCTCAAACAAACAATGCGCAGTGTTTAAATGCCATAAACACTGTAACCGTCAATAGAGCTCATCGTGAGACGTAGTGTTGTTAAGACACACAGCTTTCAGAGCACAGAGACATCACAAATGTTAACAAGAAGCAGAACACTGAGCATCTTTGAAGAAAAAACAGACGGGTGGAGGAGATGGAGAGTAAAGAGCAGGAGATTTAGGGGGAGGGGTGAGGGGGCGTATAAGCTGCTCCTCCTCAAGCCCCCCTTCCTCACCCCTCCTCTCTGCTCATAATTAGCGGTTCAGTGTTGGTGCTCGTTTTGGGTTACTTCCATTCCTTTTCCCATTTTCATGAAAACAGCAGTGGGACAACAAAGCCCATACGGGTCTTCTAGTATACTAAGCTTCGAACAATAACAGAAGAAAAATGGGGCATATGAGTTCACTCTAGATGAAAGCTAGAGTGGGAAAACAGGAATTAGAGAGGTTTTTCCTCACTTGTTTGCAAATCAAGTTTTCCTATTGAATAGCATGAAGCATGGTGGGCTAGAGCCACTTAGCTTTGGCTTTAAGCGGTATACACTATCACAGGCAACTTTTCAACATAACCCACATGTTCCACTTATTTCATACATGTCATGTGGAGCTTTTTCCATGTTCTGTATGTAGCCAGTATGTGGGCAACTGGCCCACATTTATCATAATTGTGAAAAACATATCCAGTATTTTGGCAAATGCTCTGAGGCATTTCAAACAAATACATTTACAAATATTTAGTCGATGTGTACATGTTCACATCGGCCACTCTGTTTTCAGTTTCTTACAAGATGTTTCAACATCTGGCCACAGTCCCTTCTCACTGCTGTACCAGATACTGCATCCCCTTCTGCTCCCAAAATAAAGACACACAGATATAATGACACAAATTTCTATGAATTAACACATGCCCAATCATGTTATTAATCAAAGTTAAAGAGGCTATGGGGAGGAGAAAGACAGACACTTTGAGATGAAACAGCTTCAAAACAACATACAAAACACAGAAATAAAAAAGAAATGACAGTAGAAGTGGAGTGAATAGTAGAAGGATATTTAACTACCCAGAGACCACAGCAAAGAGCCTGGGGGGGCATCTCCCTTTGCACCCTGATGTCAATCTTGTTACAAGGGACATGGAATGGCCCGTTCCCTTAAATTCCCTCAACACATGAGTTTCATTTCTATCTCATGCACGATGATTCCAAAAACAACAAAAAGCAACCTTGCCAACTACAAAAAAAGGGAAGCTGTATAATCCACGTAGCTCCTAACGAATGCAAATATCAGCTCAAGCTGAAAGCTGAGCTCAAAACCAGATACAGCCGATGTTGTCACAACTTATAAATCCTGAAACATTTAAAGCTGTTGGGGATCTGTACAGTCTGGCTGCTCAAATCAAGCACACATATGATGTTGGAGTGGTTTTGAGCTGCTCTGCCATGAACATTTAAAATATTTCACGAAATCAAACCTTTCATTAAAGTCTCAAAAGTCTCTGTAACATCAGCCTAGTTATAAGTCGAGTTGCTGAGTTTGTTGTTTTTTACATGACTTATCCATTTTACACACACTGACCTGGTAACAGATATGAAACCAGCGGCATGCTTCATGTGGTTATGCATTCAGTCCACTTGGATCCAGCTTGCTGTGCTACGTGGTTATACGTGGAGAAGTGCCTCAGGCAACAATGGGTAATTAATGACAGAGCGAGGGTGGCAAGAGTCTGCCTCTGATTGACCCATTTTGACCTCCACTACTTAGTTACAATATTGATTGGTCAATCTCGTTCCCTTTGGGTGACTGGGTGAATCCCTGGGGCGACAAGGTGGTATGCATTGTGGGCACAAGTGAATAGATGGGTGGACAACAAGTTGCGGACTAGTGTTTCAGATGGGTACATTTAAATGCTATAGCAAAAGTCTTCTTCCATCCTTGGCAGTAGGAGGCACTGCCAAAATACTGTCCCCCCAAATAGGCATTTCAGCAGGAAGCGAGTTTACTGTCTAGTGGCTCACAAGACTAAGCATTCACCTTCAGTGAACTGAGCATACAGAAATTGGATTGTTGTGTGTCCTGCAGTGCTAAGCATGCATCCCATCTAATTCCATCATTTCCCATCTGTAACTGGTTGCTGTTGCACTGATTAAATGATGAAGCCTTTCAGATGACAGAAACGTCTTCAAGAACTTCCAGTTCCACACATGCAGTTGCCACTGAACAGCACCTCTAGACCCGAGACATTTTTCAGTGTACTCTTCATCCCTAACAGATAAATCACAATGTTATCTTCAATCTGGCTAGAAATCTCTTAATCTGGCACTAAAAGGTCAATCAGTATCTAAAGAGGACACTTGGAAGGTTTGGAATGTGTCTCTGTCTCCATTTAAGATCAGACACACAGACACAAAGACACATGTCCTGTGGGCTGTGACCTTCTCTGGCCTGTGCTCAGCAGGTAGTGACAAATGACCTGATAGTTAATCTGTCCTGAGGTGGAGCTTTTCTACAGGGAACAGAGACACTTTTTGTGACAGCAGGAAGTTGAGACACTGTTGCAAGAATAAGCACATTAAAGGATGCCCATGCATGAATGCATGCTTGCATACATGGCCGCACACAAACTTACCTGCCAGTACATCTGGCTGTGGTTTCAAAACTCATGGAAAAAAGAATGTAAACAGTGAGCAGTGACATGTTAAACTGAAGACAGGGGTTGCGTGCCAGTCAGAAAAATAAAAAGTATGAAGTGGTTCATTGGCCGGCACCGTCTGGGACACTGGGTCATTGTTGGGTCTCTTACGAACCCCCGCCATCTTCTCTAATGGTCAGCTTTTTCTATGGCCTTCCTTGTTAACAATTCAAGGGTGAATGCTGGACATTGTGGGATTTTCCCTAGTTTGTGGTGTCTTTTTGGAGCATGCTCAAATCAAGCCTGACGCCAGGAGGGCCAAGTCAGCAGACCACACTGACCTGATTCACTGTGGATGGAGAGTGTTAGTGGGAGCTCAATGAGCTCCCTCTGATCATGTTGCCTAGACCACCTCACCAAAACACTGCAAGATGACAATGAAGTAGTAACACAGTGTTCTGAAATACCCAACAAGTGTGCTTAAGTTGAGACAGCGGCGTGGAGCATCTCCAAGAAGCATGAATTTAAAAACATTAAATTTCACACTTCAAATTTGGTCTAAGCAAGTGTGAGAAAAAGATTTGGCAGAGGCTGTAAAAAACACGCAGTTTGCCTGAAAAACCACATTTATGACGGAAAAAACTCCAGGCCACATGAAAAATGCTCCTGACGTGAAGGGTTTTGACTCCACAACCACAGAAAACAATTGGGACCAATACAAAAAAATCCACAGATGCACATATGCTGTGAGTGCAACTGTGACTCAATACAGAGCAATGCCAAAAGAAAAAATACTGCTATAAGTACAAGGCCAGTTCTGACAAAGGTAAAAAAGATTGGAAAAGTAAGTGTTACTAACTAGGAAGTGCATTTTGCAATTAATTAGGTTAATTGGGACCAGGTCAGTAACATGACTGGGTATAAAAAGAGCATCTTAAAGTAAAGATCAGCAGAGGTTCACCAATCTGTCAAAAGCTGCATCGAAAATTTTCAGAAAAATATTTCTCAATGTAATATTGCAAAGACTTTGTATACATCATCACCTACAGTTCATAATATCTTAAAAGAGATGATTCCAAAATGTTCGAAAAATCTGAAGAAACCTCTGTGTGAAATGGACAACGTTGAAATACACTATCGGATGCCTGTGATCTTCGGGGCCCTCAGACAGCACTGCATTAAAAGCAGGCATGATTCTGTGATGGGCATCACTGTATGGGCTCGGGAATACTTCCAAAAGTCTGTGAAGTTCGCTGCGCCATGAAAAAATGGAAGTTAACTCTCTATTAAGATGAATTCACATATGAACACAATCCAGAAATGGGCCAAAGCTCATTTAAAATGATCTAAATTGACATTTTGGTGACATTTTAGTGTGAGACCATCTATTAGGATTGGAAAAGTGACTGGAGGTGAAACTGCAATTATGACATAGTTTGAACTCAATTGAAAATATCTGGCACATCTTAAAATGCAAAATATAACGAAGAAGACCGAGCAGTTAGAATCCTATATCAGATAAGAATGAGTCTCTGGTTGTTAAAAGAAGAGAGGATACTACATTGTGGTAAACATGGAAAACAAGTGTTGTATTTTCAGTTTAAACATCTGATGTAGTTTCTATGTTGTATTGTGAATACAATTTGGGTTTATGGGATTTGCAAATCATTGCAAATAATCAGTTTATGTAGATTTTATATGTAGATTTTAGTCAAGTGTTAATCTTATGAACCCTTCGTACTCCCTCAGCTTTAACATTCAGAGAGCAGCAGCTCCATAATTCTACAACTATTAACACCAAAGCAGTTCCTCTAAAGTTTCAGCTCAGTGAGCTGAGATATAGATTTAGTAGAAAAATGCTTAGTAGAACATTTAAAATGCACACGCATGCAAATTACTATTGAGCTGAGAAGTTGAGCCAATGAGGTTTAATATGAGGCATCCTGATTGAGCCTTCTTGTGTTCCTTGATTTTTCAGGGCAGACAGATTGAGCATAATCATAGCCAGGAGGATGATGAGATGATTAGGGACAAGTAATGCAGAAAGACGAGCAAGCCAAGCACCTATCTGTCTGAGAGAAGAGAGGTAATGATAACAGGAAGTGAGATGAGTTGGCGTTGCCCTCTGGCCTACCAGTCCATCACCTCTGTTAAAAAGGTCCTTCTCTATAAACAGGCCTCTCTCTGCCTATTAAACAGATAGTACATTAGGCCTGGGTTGTGCAGAACAATGTAAACACAGCCGTCTCAGCGTACTGGCGCTGAGAAGGGGGGGACAGAGGAAGAGAGCTAGAGGTGGGGGCTATTCCTGGATCTTCCTGGGAGTGAACTCCATCACTGCTCTCCTCTCCCAGTGTAATCCTCTCCAACTAAACACAGGAAGGAAGAGATAGGTAAATAACTCACTCTTATGATAAACCTCTTTTTACAACTCTGCATTTTCCTGCAGTTTCGTGCAGTTTATTCTCCATCGAGGCAAACACTGTAGCAGAGCAGAACAGGAGTTCGTGTTGTACAGTTCAGACGTGTGTTGCGTTCGGGTGAGGCGTACATTTGGAGAACACATAACAGAGACAAAGGAAAGTGCAGGATAAAGCGTGGTTTGAAAAAAGGGGTGAACAGAGGACAAAAGCAGAGAGACAGAACCACTTTGTCCAGAGACAGACAGGAGTTCATGCTGAACCTCCTGTGGCTCATTCTGTGAGCGGATCTGTGTTGCTCCAGGGTTGAGGTGGAGAAAAACACAGAGCCGTGATGAGGGAGAACGTGGTACTGAATGTGAATGGATGGGGAGACGGTCAGTCCAGGTCAGCCCAGATGTGAGGCTGTTAAACCGCAGGGGGAACTGGATGAGGTCGGCGCTGGACATCTTAGGGCAGTGCCCTGGAGTCATTTGCACCCCTCTGTTACAATCTCCTACAAAACACAGTAGCCCTCCTGCCCCCCCTCCCTGTGGGTGCAGGAGAAGAGATGGAGAATAAGAGGGAATGTCTGGGAAGTGGGGATGGCTCCATACCCTGGGGAAAGGCCAATTACGGGCTTAAAGCTCCCTGTCTGACTGTGGCATGCAGCTCAGATAAGATGAAAGTTACTCAGGACCAATATCAACATTTTCCCTCTGTCGCCTTAAGAAATGATACAACCCAGATGTTACATATATAACTGCATGTTAAGTATTCTGGGGTTTGGCGTGCCTCCTTATGCCTAACAGGGATGACATGGATTTTATTGTTAGGCTACTGATATACTGCAGACCTGCAGGTTTGGACCCCTGCAAGTCAATGTATGTCGAGGAGAGGTCAAGCGATACAGGTAAAGGGGTCATGAATGTTTATGCGAGCATGCGCTGACGCTGTACTGACGTCTTTAGGATGACTCATTTAGATTTTTGTCTTGTGTGAAGTGTGAATGTTGAAAATAATGTATCCACTGTCACTGTATAAATAAGGTAGTTTTCCTATATAGACTTTTGCTACATAAAGTTTAAGTCTAGGGCACTGGGTTTGGGTTCATAGATGCTAGATTTCAGACTAAAACACAAACATAGAGCAGAGACAGTGACGGGGAGCGGGCGGCAATTTGTGTGACCCTTGGGATATAGGGACATACGGCATTGTTCAGCTTTCTGTCTGAGCAGCACTGTGACCAGTAATAAGCTGGAGCTTGAATGTTTGCAGAAGCATGGCCTGGTAATCCCAGCAGAGTCAAGCAACAGGCTGGGGTGAGAGGGGTTAGCTTCCCTTTACTGCACTGCCTCGTTCAGTAATGAAACAGACTAATCAGAAGTAGGCTGCACAACAAATTCAGAGACTAGCCTTAGAAAGGCTGTCATTACAAAACAAGGACATACAGTAGTAGTGTGTAGTGTTTAGTATGGTGAAGTGGAAGCTCTGGCTGGAAGGGATGATGGGAGCGTAGTGTAGTGAGCTTGTGATGCTCTTGAAAGTGGTGAAAGAGCAAGTCTGTTGAGTTTAGCCCTGGCTGCACCACCCCTGTCCAGCTCCGAGCACGTCTAGCATACAAATTCTGTAACTGCGGACTGGAGCGGGACCAAGCCTGCTCAATCTGATCCATTCAGACCTAAACCCAACATAATGTCAGACACCAAAACCCCCAGGGTAGTGGGGGTAGAGTGTAGGTGCAGGCAGGATGGCAGTGCCAGCCAAGATCGAACCAGCTCAAACAAATAAGTTATATATTGACAAAGCAATAACTCAAAAAGCCTAAACACTATGTATCACAAAATTATATCACAGTAACATATATATGCTCTTATGTACCTACCAGCTGCAGAACATCACAGGTATATTACCCCTGAGCAAAATGTACCATTAGGAATCCACAAAAGCGCAGTTACTTTCCAAAGAGCTTGTGTTACAGTACATTACTTCATGGGCAAAACTCTCCTGTTCAGTTCAGAAAAGGCTGTGTACAGTAGGCCAGGCAGTAGCTGTTACACTGTATTGTAGACAGAAATCGTTGGGCAAGGGAAGAACTAGGCCAGGTCCTGAACCTAACGGCCTTTTGCCTCAGTGCGGCCACTACCCACTCCGAGGCCCTAGCGCACCACAGACTTGCTGACTTGAAAGAACTCCCACTGTTGACCAGCAATGAAGTGTCGAGCTCTGCCCAGTACTCACCTCAGCCCTCACACACTCAGCCACTGCAAACGTGGCCCGACCACCAGGCACAGCCGGCAGGCATTTCGTCCCGCCGTTTTCTAATGCAATTAACTTCTCTCTGTCCATTTTGAGCCAAAGCAAAAACCTCATAGGGGAATTAAATAAACACAGGGGGCACAGAGGACACACAACTCATTTCCTTTAATACCTCAATAAAACTCAGGCCTGTTTTGAAATAAACACCTACTCTCACATCATGCTGAAGGCCTGATTGTGAGATCTGAATCTTGAAGAATGTCAATCTGAACCTGGGCCAAAGGCTAAATATACTACTCTGATGTTAAATACGACAACAGTGTGTTATTAAAGTAGTCACCATCAGGACCTAGTTCTACCTGAGGAAACAGTCAACTAAAAAGCCTTGTAGCTATAAAACAAAGAAAAAAAATAGAGGTGAATTATTCTGATATAGTAGACAAACATGGAAGGAATGCATCAAAGTGGAGTCATGAAGTAAATGGATACTGGAACTATAAGCCCTGAAGTCTTCCTCTGTTTAATAAAGCAGCGATGGCCCCAGCTGAGGACCAAGGTTTATGTGGTTGTTTTCAAACTCCAATTTGGCAAGAAGCACTGCAACAAGCTTGTTTTATTTTTCCGTGATTTAGTTTAATAAGTTCCTAAATACTGTCATGCTAACTGCTTTACAGCTTCAGGAATATAAAGGCTCTTGATGAAAATAGCAAGGTAATGGAGGGATGAAATAAATTCAGTTTTAGTAAGCTCACAGTAAGTAAAAAAATATCAGACAACAAAATGGTATAGAATATAGAATGTCAGTAAAAACCTGAAGAGAGAGGTGATAACTGATCTGCTATAGTCTGTGATTTATTCTCACATTCGATGTTCCACTTCATCCCTTCTGCCTCTGTCTCACCATTAGACTTTGCTCCTTTCTACAGTCAAACACACCTATGTCCAGCCTGTAAAATAGACCCCTTGCTCCTCTGGACTAAATAGCATCTAAACAACATGATGGAGAACTTGCTTTTTTTGCTGTGTTTACAGGAACCAAATATTTTCCTTACAAACACAACTGGGCTTGTTTATGAAGGAGAGGAATCTGAATTTTTTTCCCTGTCAGTCAGTTTAACACAACTTTCTGGTTGTAGCGAATCACAAGCACCCACTTACCTGCTGAGCACTGCCAATAAATTATTTACAGAAGGGAAAGAGAGAATAATTATGAGGTTAATTACAAATTGCTAGTGAATGTTGTGTTTAATATAATTCAAATGTAAATTAAAGATAATTAAGATAAGTAAAAACTAATACAAAAATAAAAAAGATAATTTAAAAACAACACGTGAACAATTTAAGATAATGTTTAATATTCAAAAAAGCTAAAACAAAACAATATTTTCACCACCTGTAACACACTTGGATAATATGTTTGTGTAAGATGAATACTGACCTGCAGCAGCAGCCGCTCAAAGGCAAGACAGGAATCCCAACGAGGCATGCTGGGGTGGCGGAGCATCTGGGCCGTGGCCAGGCCCAGCTGGAGCACCCCGCAGTGTCTCTCTAGTGCCCCCCAATTGCTCCGGAACAACTGTATGTAGGAGCACAGCTGCTCGGGGGTCACACGGCCTGACAGAAGGGAGATGAGATTGTTACTCATCTGTAAAGAAGATTTGGAGCCGTCAAATTACCCATCAATCAGCATTGGTTTAAGCATCATACAGTATAAAGCACAAGTGTACTCTCACTGTTGGTCTAATTGGTTAAGTGTGGAAGCACAATAAATATACAACATTTTTCCTAAAAATAGCAGCCTTTTTAATAACTTATCATACACTCAGATTAAGACAGAGGAGAATGACTGATATAAAAGCAGACCATATTATTATGTTAATGAGAAAAGTTCAGCAGGCAGAGAGAAACCAACAGCCTGTATGCAACAGTGTGTAAGTTTGACTGTGCCAGTCAGGAAGCAATACTCTCTACGTGTACAGGATTATGTTTCATGGTTTTCAACAACATGTTTATATGAGTCAGTATGTGACTAAACATTACTACGTGTGTGTATGAGCATGTCTACATGTAGCTGAGGTGCAGGAACAAATATGACAGATACTGAGTGTGACTAATATGCGTAAATCAGACATTTTCTCTCACTGAGAGAGGCCGAACACCTCACTGTTTCATAGAGGCACAGGGGAGAGTGGTGTGGAAGGCTATGGGGGGTTGGCAGTGTGACCTGAAGGTACAAAGAGCTGGGATAGAGATGAGGCACACATTAACTCTCCATAAAGCCTACTTCTTCATGTTGATGTTCTGAACCAGCACCAGATGTGGGAGTATTTCCTGTTAGACTACATGGCCAGTGTTTTCTTTAGTGGGCCAAGCACACGAGTAGGAGAGAAACAGACAGACAGGATAAAAAATGAAGCAGAAAGCTTCAGAATACTAAATACAATATTGAGTCATGGCACGTTAAATGCAAAGACAACATAGTTTCACAATCTGTTAAACTGGATAACAGAATCTATGGATTGGAGGGAATCATCTAGGGATGCTAGTAACAAGAAAAGTGATTTTAATAGTGGCTGATAAATAAACCTGACAGTGAAATAGATTTCTACAAGTCTGCCTATGGGAAACATAGTTTCCAAGTTGAATTGAAAGAGTCTGTGTATTATGTGCCACACTTCTGGGCGAAACGCTGTCTACAAAAGGGAATCTGGTTTTTGGCTAAAATGAAAGCATTTTTGAAAAATCTGCTTCAGTCCAGACATATTCAAAATCCTGAAAAGCTCTATTGTGAACATATCCAGACATAAAAATCCTGGCAGCATAACCAAGGTTCACTAAGTTTGATGTGCCAACCATAATTCAGCACAGAACCAGGAAGTACATGCAAAGTGAAGGCCAAACAAAATCTTACACGAGACTAGGCAACCAAGACTGGTACAATGTAGTCCAAGTATAATCAGACTTTACAGCTCGGGCAGACCAGATGAGTAAAAAAAGTAAGACAGAAAAAAGAACTAAAGCCGAGAAAGCCACAAAAAAGCCTGTTCTCCATTACACAATCAAACAGACCTGGCTGAGCCATAGTTCTTATCTATGTCACTAAACTTCTCTCAAAACACTTCTGTTATTCCTCATGCATCTTGTTGCCAGATGCAAATTGAATCTCAGGGAGAAGAACTGTCAGCTGAGCTCTGGTGTCAAATGAGTGCAAACAGAAGGAACTGTAGCTGTATCTATTCTAGCTTTATCATTTATTTAGCAATTGTTTAATATAAGTTTAAGCAACCGTTTCAATATAATGTATGGTATATAGTTATATTACATATTAAATGTAAAGTCTGGGTGCATTTATTACAATCCGCAATTTGAGCTGCTGTCCACTCCACCCTGATGTTGAGAAGTGGTTATTGAGGTCCAGCCATGATCAAAGTCCTGAATAAGGAAAAAAAGGGCAGAGGCTAACAATGATTTAGTCGTGTTACTGGAAGATGACTTGCATTCTAGGTGCACAGGGTTATTCAGAGGCCAAGTCTGATGTCAGCATGGAGCAGAGTGGTGGCCTGCCTCAGCAGCTGGACAGCCTCATAATTAATTTTGCATCAATGGGGGGCACAGGAAGACTAAAGGACTTTGTTTTATGGACTGAAGATGCGAAAGGTCCTGGAACTTTTATTTGTAAATGCAGGTTTGGGCTTCTTTCAAGATGCTGTAGGTGTATGGGGAGCTCATGCTATAAGATGACAATTTTAATGTGTGTGTCATAAAAGCTGTGCATGTTTTTATCAATTAAAAATATATACGAGGAACCTGAAGGTTGAAACTGTGGAGGTCACAGCATTAAAATCTGATCTTATTAGGAATATCTTCTTATGTTTATGCTTTTTTGTGTTGCAGCAGTGTTCTTCAACATGATTAATAGTTTATATGCTAGCAGTTAAATGAGTCTGTGCTTACAGAAGGCAGGGAGCTGTTTTCAGCTAAATGCTCATGCTAAGATGTTCGCAGTATGAATGCTAAACTGCTATGATGTTCACTATGTTCACCTTCTTAGTTCTTAGCACTAAGAGCATGCTAGCATTTGCTGATAAAAACTTACCACAAAGTACAGCTATGGCTAATAGGAATATCATTATTGTTGCATCTAAATATAAGCATTTGGCTAAATGAAATTCTGATGTGACAAAAGAGTCAATGTCAGCAATGCCATCAGAATGACAAAACAAGATTAATATCACAATGAGATATTTTAGAACTTATTTTTTTAGAACTATGCTGCTAATGTGGCTGAAAATCTTATATAATTTCACAATTCAAACAATCAATCATCCATTATACTGATCTGATTAGGAATCTGTTCATGTATTCACAGTGTTGTTCAGGATTACATGTCTATCCGGCATTGCCTGTACAAATTACATGAGTTTAACAGAGTGTCAGTGGTTTTGGAAAAACTTGAAATGACAAAATCAAAAATAATCAAAGTTGTAAGATCTGTCATTGGTGGATTGCTACACACATTTAGTAATGTTGCCAGTTACTGTATTATGTTATGTTATTGTTAAAGCCATTTACACTCCAAAAGGTCATTTTTATCTATAAGAAAAATGCATGAAATAAGCACAAAATATTATTTAAACTGAGAGTAAACTTATTTATACATAATTTCACCATATATATACATAATAAAAAATTATTGTGACATCACACCACTTCGTTGAAAAAAAAAAAATGTATGCACTCAACTGTCTGCTTGAGTCTCACCCCACACTGCTGTTAAAAGCCCAGAGTGCACCACAGGAAGAAAGGCCCTGTCAACACATCTCATTTACACTGTGGTATCAGTGGACATAATATATACACAAACTGTATGACCATGTGATGCACACATATGCATGTGTACATACACACATGCAGATGGACAGATTAGCGCACGTTTACAGACGATGAAACCAAAGCTCTCTAACTAATTCCCTGCTAAGAGCAAAAACACCCAAGATAAACACTCAATTGGGAACAGCTACATCTACCCATACACTCTTTCACTCTCTCACACACACACATAGAGGGAATTTCATCATTTTATTGTGCTATGAGAAACCTGACGGGTCATACTCGGGCTCTGAGAAATGGATTATTTTCTCGGTCTCTCTCTGGATGATCTTATCCTGTTGAGATGAAAAGAAGCCAAGCAGGGTCTGTGTGAGAAAGTGGGGCCTGTAATACACTGACACAGTATTTTCTCTACTGATCTTCATAAACCTACCAGAGTAAGAATGTGATGTGGAAAATTTTGCTCTCCTAGAGAGTGAGTGGGCACTGAGAGAGCAGATAGGTATTAATGCTGAGCGTTTTGTGTTACTGGGTTTAGCTCGGTCTCATATGAGCAGAGCATGATGGATAGAGATTTCGGGTGGTGGTGCTGGTGGGCAGGATGGGAACGATGTGGGGGTGTGCTGGGAGCTCAGGGAGCTTTGTGGAGTCTGGTCCCTTGCCAGTTGGGTATAAAGGTTCAGTGTGTGAAGTTGACAGTGCCCCTCTCTCCCTGCTTTCTCGTTTTCTCTCTCTCAGCAAAGACATTAAGTCAACAGACTGTCAGTCAGCAGGTGGGAGCAGCTTTAACGCTACACCTCCTTCATAATTTCTCACCTTTGCTTGCGTATGCTAGCATCTTCCCGCAGCTTCTATTTGTCTAAATAAATGTAAAATGTAGCAGCTCTCCAGAATTAAAAGGAGTGCTGTTTAACACAAATGTGTGAAAGGAAAACCACCATGTGTACTCAGACGTTAGGCAGAACGTGTGGGGTATGTGTACATGTGACCTCCCACATGTTACAAGCAGCTTGCTACGAGACAAGACCTTTTTTACCTCATTGATTATAGGAGCTGCAAGGCTCCTCCTTTTTAACCCTCTTCATTCTGCACAATGCTAACCTGCATATTAGCCCTGTGTGTGATTTTGTGAGTTTAGTACTTGTGTGAGTCAGAACGTGCAGTAGTGTAAACACGCATGAGAGAACTTTATACTTGTGCATGTAATGACCTTATTTTTGCGTGCCTACACATATTTTTATCCCTCGCTGCAGCCCCCTTTTGCTTCATTAACAAACAACAAAAGTTTTCGAAAGCAGCGTGTGTGCGAAGGAACGTGTGTATGTATCTGAGTGTCACAGAGCCAACATGTGGTTCCGATTTCCTCTGTGGCCACATGGGCAAACACACAGCAGGCATTATGCATTTCAGCAGGAGGCGCTGTGGGTCTGCACTAAAACACTACAAGTACTTTTTTGTAAGAACATTCATTTTCTCATTTGTATTTTTATATTTTGTGTGTTTTACATATTATTCATTAGGAAACAAGACATGCACTTTGTGGCAATCTGGTTCTTACCCATGCTCATCTTGATTGGCAGTTTCTCCTTACTGGCTGCTTCCACCAATTGCCGGCGGACCTCCATCAACCCCTCTTTATGTTTACTGGTCATCATAGTTTCCCATAGTGACCGTGCTGGGGGAGACCTAATAGAAGGACCAATCAAAAAGGTCAATTTGAGAAAAAACACACTGCAGCAAAGTTGTGTAGTAATTTCAAGCAATAACAGTAAAGCAACTGTTGCTTAATTTCTTGCAGTCTGCTCAGAGCATGCAGGCCCCCTGGGTATAAACAAAAGGACAACATGGATGTGATGGAGTGTTCATCTTGGTGATAAAGAGCCTGCTGGTCGGGGAGAGGTGACTCCCCTGTGGGAGTCCTCACAGGAAAAAGCTGAAATTAGCGAAGGGAACATTAGGAATGTTTTCAATCCACCTTAAATTTCCGAATGCCAACATTTCTCTGGACTGATCAACAAGGTCCTTACATCAGTGGCACAGAAACAGAGTCTGGAGACCTTGATACCATCTCAGGGTACATCTCAGTCCCTCGTCTCATTATCCGCCAGGTTATGAAACACACTGATCCACATCTCTAATGGGAGACTGAGGACAAGGCATGTGTGTAAGACCATTACCATCTGCCATGAACACTGAAAACAGCTTCAAGTCTTTGCATGAAAGAAAGAAAAGTGTCACTGAGGAGTATTCATCATCTTTTTCTTATGAAAACAAAAAGCATGGGCCCTTTGTATGAATTCAAGCTATGATTATATTTTATATCTCGATAAATGGACTGGTACTTTGGTGCTTCTGCGCCATCTCTGTCTGTGTCTTTGGCAGCTAGACTACCACGCAGACATGTACTTTCAGAAGTGACCAGAAACCAAATAAAGAAAGAAAGAAACAAAGAAAGAAAAGGGTCTAAGGACAGAAAGAGGGAAGGTTGGAAGGAGCTCGCTGACATATCCACTCTGTTTTTCTTTGTGTTTTATTCTTTTTTTTCCTTCTTCTCTTGCCTTTTCTCCTTTCTAACTGCTGCCATGTGTTTAATATCAGATGTAATCTGTTCCAGACCTTGGGCTGGGGCTAGATGGGGAAGAGAGGGGCTCACACTGGGATGCCTGCCATATTCACAGCAGAACCAGACACAAAGACCAGCAAACACAACTCAGTCTAGGACAAGAGTCTAATGTAAAGGCTAGTACAGTAAAAAAAAAAAAAAAAAAAAAATCAAGAAACATGAAAATAAATCATGTATTTAATAACAATTTCTTGTTTTTCTTATGATTAAGACATGATGTAGCGTATTGTACTGTAAATATTGGTCAAGAATTATGGTGTCTTTTCTGAAAAACACTCCCCCTAATCCCTCAGAAAAACACCCATCATGCTCTTAATGAAGTATTTTTATGATTACGCAAACCATGAAGTCCCACATACCTATCATGGCTCAAATACTAATAGTCTTACTTGACCATATGTGAGCTGCCATGTGTGAGTTGAGGATGTGTACACATGCATCTGTATATGTGCACACAAACCTGTGAATCCATGTGTGTTCTTGGAAAATGGAAGACCTCGGCATAAAGTGGGGATGAAATATGGTTCTCATTTGGCTGTTTGCCCGCCCAACCCCCTCCTGGGCAGCCCGCTTTCCTGATGCTTTCCTTGGGCCATTTGGTCAGATGAAGGGGGGGTGTGAGGGCTGAGGGCTGAGGGGTGAGGTTTATACTGGCGGGGTGTGAGACAAGCACCATAACCAGCCAGGAACCTTCTTGAGTAACTGCTCTACTATGGAAGAGGGGGTGTTGTGGGGGAATGTGGGGTGCATGTGTTTGGCCATCTGCAAGTTTTAAGTGCAGTGTGGCTTTGAAAAGGCTGCTTGGTTACAGGCTGAAGGGGGCACTCTTGCACTTAACAGTGTGTATACCATAGTCAGTGTCCTCTGGTTTAGTTGGACAGGGATAGTGGGTGTGTTTGGAGAGTGCGGTTGTTTGTACCACAACTAAATTCCACTAAAACTGAAATGTATGTTGTACCATTAAAAGGCATCTAAGCATTATAGTAGATTGTGGAACTTTGTGCGTGGCATTTGAAAGAATGACCACATATGTAAGCCCTTAAAGTGATGAAATACCTCCGACTGCGTCCGAATCATTAATGACTGTAGGGGGTGAGGAGGAGGGACGGATAGTATTCCTGGAAAAGAATGATGCAGCAGAAAAGAATGACTCTAAACGTTGTGAATCAGTATTTCTTAAATTTCCTCCTTATCCTGAGGCCCCCTTATCGTTTAGTCAAACACGCATGTTGATGTTCGTATCCACATTTCAGTGTTTATTTCTTTACTGACTCCCACTGCAAAATGTTGTATTCATGGAATGATTCAGAACTGAGTCATGCTACATGCGTACAATCAATCAAGCCTTAACGGTGAGTGGCAAAATGTCTTTCAAGACTCTGTTTATAATAATAATAATTTTCTTACTGTCATATGCAAAAGTTATTACTCACTCTTTTACATCTGGTGTGTGTGTAAAAACATGATCTGATCTGTACCTAGCCATGCATACGTTTTTTGTATCATTTGATCATTTTTTGAGATGCATGTATCTAAGATTTCAGCTCATTTGGTAGATGTCTTTATCCAAGCTGACTCACAAGTGAGGCATAAAGCAAGAGACCAGCTAAGTTAGACACTGAAAGCAAAGTGCCAAGAGTAAATACGTTTTGTGAAAGTCGCTGTTATTTTGTTTGTGCTGCTAAAAGCACTGAAAATCTAAATTTAAAAATTCAGCAACAGCCTTTATAGAAAGTGCCCCAGTTTCTCTGTCTAATCCACTTAACATGCTGTCAGCTGCCTTCACATGGAATACTTCTATTGAGAAAAGTAGCCCCAATAAAACTTTTATATACAAGAACTATACAATCGTTTCGGAGAAAGCATGATCCTGTTGATTTTTTTTCCTAAACTTTGAGCAATAAAACAGAATCAAATCAGTTTATCCTCCATTTTTTGACAAAATGTTCCACTAAGCTTAGTGAAGAGCAGCCAGTACTTAGCAGGTTTTATTTGCCTTGGATTACACCACAACAGGAAGGCTGCCCCACTGCTTTGCTCAAGGTTGTGATGACCATATGCAGCTGGAAGGAGGATCTACAACACTTCTAAAGGCTGAAAAAACATCCCAGCTTCTTTGCACATTTAAGGGGAAGATGCAATTTATAAAACTTTGTGTATTTCTTCGTTATTGCAGTGAGAATACCATTATTTCGCCATTATCTGGTCACGTGGTCTTGCATTTTCCTCCTTTGTTCTTGTCAACAGACGGACAACAGAAGTTGTTTATGTTAGTGTGGCTCTTTCCCTTTTCCTTTACACTGTAACACAACAATTTCCCCTGGGGTTAGGAAGATTTTCTAAATGAAACTGATCTGAATTGAATCAAACAGAAATAAATCATATTGTAATACACTGTATTGTTACATGTTGTTTAATTTCTGTTGTATTTTATCATATCGTACAGTAGTGTATCATCCTAAGACAGGGGAAAAACGACATACTACACACCAGGGCTGATAATTATTTGACACACACATTTAAAAGGCATTTCGCAGTGCAGATGATTCAGATGATCTGTTTACTTTCCAACAGGCCTGCATGTAACAAACTGAGCTAAACAGATTTTTGCAAGGTCAGCCTCATTCCTAGGTGACTAAATAAGTGCGCAATGCATTTAATAGAGCAAAAACACTGTGAGTTTCCTGTGGACATCCCCATGCCAGCACAGGACATAACATTAGAGGAGAGAGAGGAGTAAACCAGACTGTCTGTGTGTCCTATGACCCAGCAGATTTATGGAGAAAGAAAAGAGGGAGATGAGTTTTTCAGGAAGCCAGTAGAGGAGGGAGGAACACACTAAAAAATAAACACACTAACACAGACGTAACATGAACTCAACACCTTTTGTATAGTTAAGTAACTAATGAATAAAAAAAGTATGAAATATGACTATAGCTGAGACCAACAGGGAAATAATATTAGGTGCTTCTAAAATTACAGGGAGGGATGTAGGAGTTGTTAACTCCCAATTTGTATCTTGGCAAATTTTCAATTTCGAGCAGCAGGAGCACGATGAAGCAGTGGGGATAAACTGCCATTCTGGGCGGCGATTCCTTTCACGGAATAAATGCATGCATGTGCACAAGTAATATGTGTGCTGGAGACGGCATACAAGAAAGACAAGGTCATATTATCTCACTGTTGATGGGAACACAGAGTACCAGTTGTCCAGGTGCTAGTAATCTGCTGTATGCGATGGATGCAGAGAGACAGAACATCAGAGATGGACCAGGCAACATGATCTGCACTTACATTATGCTTTTCTGCCTTATTAGTATCCAAAGCTCTTTACAATGTTGCTTCTCATTCATCCATTCTCACACACACACACACACTTCTCATTCATCCATTCACACTTGTACACACTCATACACACATTTAAGCACCATGGGGCAACTTGGGGTTTAGTGTCCTGCTCAAGGACACTGTGGAGCTTGGAAGAGCTGCGGATCAAACCCCCAGTCCTACAGTTGTGTGCAATTGCTCTATCTCCTGAAACACAGCCGCGCCCAAAATTCAGTGTACTGACATGTCAGCACATTTCAGATATGGCTAAATACCTGCATCTCCTACACTCACTGCCATTATCACCCTCTAGGGTAGCCTGATAAAAATAGTTAGATAAAAGTCAGAGGTGGAGGGGAGACTTGTCTCTAAAATTATAGCAAAGGCTTACAAATTCAACTGTGACTATTTTCAGTGGAGTCTTGATTCAGTAACAACAAAATATAATATAGCTTATGGTAAGAATGGAACATGGAAACCACTTACTGTTAAAAATGATGTTTTCATCAAAATACTGTGTTTTCCCAGGATTCATATGTTGCAGACCACTGCTCAACAGTGGTTGTGCCATTTCTAATTATGAAAGTACACTCAGCAGTCAGGCCTGTATGGGAACAGGCATAGTGTGTGATAATGATGGAGTAGAGTTGTTGTTTAGCCTGTAAATCGCTTATGCATTGAACTGTTTGTGCCACTGTTCACCATCTAAGTATAGAATAGCCAAACAATCTTTACCCTAAAAGGAACCACCATAGAATGAATGTGGCCAGTTTTCACATTCCCATTCTTTATTCTTGGTGGAGTAAAAACAGGGTTAGCTGTAATCAGCTGTCTGTCATTTGCTCCGTCCTCTCCGCACTCTACTATCTCTGCTTTTGTTGTTACTTTTCTCATATAGCTTGAACTCAAATAAGCATGCATGGCTTTTTATTCATGCTCACATTTCCCAGTTGGGACAGAAATAGGTGTTTTTTTCCCTCCTTCGGGTGGTGCACAAAACTGGATGTGCTGGGCAGAGGAGATGGCAGCCTCACAGTGTTTTCTCATGGCAGGGTGCGGTCCGTTACTCTGCCTGGCTCAAACACAGCAGCTCCTGAGGCGGACCCAGAGCACCTTGGCCACCCGTGCTCGCCTCTGACCACATGCATGCACTTCCCACCACAGGATCATGGTCCAAGACGACCAGATGATGGGGTGCAGGGTTCAGCTTGAGACTGAGGGAAACTTGGTGCCCTCTGCCAATGGGGTTCATGTGACCTATTCCAGATCAAAAGGGCTGTGCAGTCAAGCAAAGCAAATTACACACACTGGTCTGGAAGGTACCTGACCACAAACTCACATACACAGACAGCCCAGACAAAACAACTCTTCGACTGCCACTTTCACTCAACATCCATCTATATACAGCAAAATGTGCGTTCAGGCACTAATGGTTGAAAAAGAACTCCATAGTATGAGAGTGGCATAACAAAAAACAGTACAGGCAAAGTGTGTGTGTTTGTAAGTATATTTTCTCTTTGGCATAATCACTAAAACCACAGACTGAAAGTCAGGTTGTAGGATATGGAAAATTCACACCAGGTTATGAAAGACAATATGACAGTAATTGTTAAGTAAGTGTGGGGTCTTGCTGGGAGAACTAGAATCAACAACCACCCACAGAATGTTTAAGACACAGTAATCTATAAAAATATCCTGGTATTACTAAGGGAAATATCATACGAAAGGGTCCAAATTAGATCTGTACCTAATATTTAAAGGCTTGAGCCGGTCTGCACAACCGAACCAATCAAAATACACTGTGGGTTTGCACAAAAAATAGGTCAGCAAATCATCAGTGTATAGGCATCCAGCAGGATGGCGCAGTCAAACCCCACAGAGCCAGAAGTGTCTAGTGCTTTTGCACAGCTCGCTTCATGTTTCCTTCATGCAAAGAAAACAATCCCTTTTGTGTTTTTAAGAGATTAATCCTTAAAAGCGGTACATGCACCGATAGCGAACCATCTTAACCATATTAAATTGACTGACATAAATTGTGAGCTGTACACTTGAAGGCAGGTAAATAAAGCAGGAGCTCTCTGCTTCTTTCTTGCTGTGCCTCAGCAGCAACCTCCTAAACACCTGTGATAAGGCTCAATTGGGCCATCTGTTCAGAGATAACATTCAAACCCACTCCCTGCTGTATTACTTATTACTTTCAGCTATTGGTTTGTGTCTTGCAATTGGCTAGAACTTGTCAAATGTATCTGATTTGATCATCTAAATGTCGTGAGATAAGGTGTTTGACAGACTGTGGTCATAAGTGCCAAAAAGCACTGGAGTATTTATCCCTCTGTGGTTTGCTTTGTGTCTTAGCCATCATCATACACTTAAACCTTTCTAAAAGGGTGAGCTTGTAGATGCAGCATTTGGCAGGCATTGTAAAACATTTCATTCACCTACAGAGACTACTCAGCTGTGTATATGCAACTGAGATATTGAGATCATTGAACAGTATCTAGAGACATGAATTTGTGGGTGTACTGTAGCTATCTGGTTGATGTGTCACAGACTTCAGCCCTGTTTCCGAGGCTTGGTGCAACCTGACCCTGCTGTGCATTTTCTGCTACAGTACACACTGTCTAAACAGCGCTGACTACAAAGATCCAAGCCTGGTTCCATTACAACAGAGCCTCCCACCTAGTTCAGAACAATCCCTGTTGCTTTCAGTGTATGTGTAAGCCTGTCCATGAACTCAAAACAGTCATACTGTACTGCATGACAGCTCAGGCCACAAAACTCTTCTTCTCAGTCAAAGCCTTTTCCTCCTGCAACCACATGAAGGGGCAAATTGGGAGTGGAACACATGATGTAGGTCTAATCCCTGCCATGTACAACAGCCCCACCGCAGGCGCCTAACATGTGCATCTGCACAGCCAAGACTACAGTGCAGGCAAGCTTCACTGAACCACTGGCACCTGGTCATGTGCCACTCCACCCACACAGTGGGGGTGGCTCTGGCTGGTGGGTGTGTTTGGTTTGATGGGAAAATTATGTGACAATATATATTGCTAATGTAACAGACAAAAATATTACAGGGGAAATTACTCACTAATCATGTTATGTCTAAAATGGATCTTTGACATTTTTAGGCTGTGGGAAAAAATCTTAATATGTAGGAGGAAACACACACAAGCACAGGGAGAACATGCAAACTCCACAGAGAGAGGCCACACCAGGCCTTCAGGTTCAAACCCGGGACCTACTTGTTAATTGAAATTTATGAGAAAGCTCACAATCTAGTCAAAAGACTCTTTTTGAGCCATTTGAAAGTGATGAGCCATAGAAAAGGCAAACTAGAAAAGACAGAGTGCTTGCTTGTGCCTGAAAAAACAATGAGCTTTGTGCTCTCTAATATATGGCAAACACAGTTCTTTATGTACATTAACTTAGAGTGAACGATAACATGTTATATATCTAATGGACGAATTAGTGAAGGTTCTGACATCTGGCATCATTACTGGAGTAAAGAGAGGTTTCCTCAGCTCCAAATGGGAACAAAATCAGTGCATGTGAAATTAAAATCACACAGCAACACGCAGTGAAACACATGTGGACATTGGATCATTTTCTTGAAAAACAAACAGCTGTAAAAGAGATTTCCTTAAATTCGGCCTTTCAAACATCTCTTTAAATGCCATAGTTACCACCAGGACTGACTACAACAAAATGTAACACAATATTTGAATCTCAAGGATTTTAAACTTATTGTCAACCTAGTACTTTCTGATTAGTTATCTGCATTTATTTCTTTATTTATGCTTTTTACTTGTCTCTGTGTTATCTACCTGCATGGACCATATACTGTAGGTTTGTGTTTAATAATCACATATATTCTGTGTTTAAAATAAAATGAAAATAATAATTCAGTTTCAATTAATGGTTGAAAGAAAGACAAGGTAATCTATCAAATCATGCTGAAGCAAAGTCTCTCAAGAACACTAACAATGACAGCAACAGCTGGATTTGTACATTTAATAGAAAAATTGTGCCACAGCTACAACTATGGTTAAAACCATTATTGATCATAGACTCACTGGGTCTGTGCGAGACAACCGGGAGCCAGGGTGGTTTCGGAGTGAGGGGTGCGCTGAAGACTTGTGAGCTCGACCATGTCCACCTGTACATCTGTCACATGACCTGGTAGGGGCTTAAGCACAGTTAGAATCTTCTCCACCAGGTTATCGCCATGGTGACTGACCGCTCCTGAAAATAAAAAATAGGAAATAAAAAAGAATTAATATCTATTCAGCGTGTAGTAACACAATAATTATCAACATATAACACAATTTAAAAGTATTAGAAGAGAATGGGTAATTTATTTGTTTTTGTTGTACATCAACACGTACAGACATTTGGGCTTATCAAAATATTTATATGAGACAAAAAGTGAGAATTTCAGCTCAATTTGAAGTAAGTTACACCTTGATATGCTAAACTACACTGAATGCAGCACCTTGTGTATCAGATGATCAATTTTTAGGTCAGCAAAAGTATTGGAACATGTAACAGAGAAATGCATCAAGATGAGTTGGGAGGAGCTTCATCATGCAGCAAGACAATGATCCAAACCACACTGCCAATTCAACATAGCACTTCATCCTAGAGAAAAAGTGGAAGGCTTTCGACTGGCCAAGTCATTCACCAGACCTGAACCCAACTGAAACATGGATCACCTCCTGAAGGGACATTGCAGGGAGAAAGAACCCAAACAAACAACTGCTGAAGGAGGCTGCAGTAAAAGCCTGAAAAAGCATATCACAAGAAGAAACCAGTGATGTCACAGACTGCTGCGGTTATTACAAATAAGGGATTAGCAGACAACTATTAACTTCTGTTAACTCTTACTAGCTCATCTGATACAAAAGGTGCTGTCAAGGTGAAATTCTGAACTCATATTTATCTTTTGATCTTAAACCCAAATGTCTTCATTGTAGAGCAAAAACTAATTAGTCTCATCTTTCCAATAATTCCAAATATTTGTATTTGCATACTGGTCTGAGGACACTGTTTTTGGAGTTTTAGCTACGACTGCATGAACAAAACTTGTATTTCGGCATCAGGTTGATTGGACACTATATTTCACCTGTAAGATCCATTGTCCGGTCGACAAAGATGATCGATGCTTTATTAGGGGCTGTCTTTCTTCGGTTTTTTGCTTGAGGCAGATTGGCCAGTTCTCCTGCTATGATGCGACTCATGGGACCCACAGCAAAGCTCTCTTCCCTAGTGTTTGTGGCTTCAAACATTGCGTTTAAAGCCGATGCCAAGGATTTGATTTCAATCTGCAGTTCAACAGAGAGGGAGTGCACATCTATATCAATCAGACTTCCAAATTTCTTCTTCTCTGGTCGTTTTGCATTTAGTTTTTCCAGATCAGGTGAGAGCAGGGGAAACAGGTGTGCAAATGTAGGTGTGAGGAGCAGCTGCTGTGATATAGGGGCGAAGACCACTGGAACATGTATGACTTCAGCCGTGTAGTTCATGTTTCCCATCCACTCGCATAACTTGTCTTCAAACTGCTCAAATACAGGGTTTCCTTCCATTTCTGTTGTGACATTGTTGGCGAGCAGGTGTACGGAGTGAGCAACAGTGGTGAAGACAACACAGTACTGGAAGTGACTTAGAGATATGATGTCTTTAATGATGTCGATCGTTCGCCCCTTCAACAAAGTGCTCACCACAAACACTGCTTTTGGTTCATTAGCACCACCGGATTCGAAGCTCGAAAACTGCTTTACATTTCTGGCTCCTGCCTCCAACAAGGCGGCAGCACCTCCGCTCCAGTGGAGAGACTCTGCACACCTGTCATCCATAAAAACAACAGCTTTCTTTACCTTAGACAACACCTTCTGCCACATCTGGATCGGAAAGTGGGTAAAATCCTCCGTCGCTAGCATTTCGCCAATTAACGTTGTCAGCTAGATGCTGCGGAATCAATAACACATCCGAAATGTCAGCCAAAGTAGCTCAAACAAAACAAACTCAAACGTCTCTGAAAGGTGACGTGGCAATTGCACGTCGCAGTATAAAAACGTCACACACCTCGTTGCTATGGCAGTCAGCAGTAAGCAACATCTAGAGAGAGACTGACAGAACTGCCGAGGAAATGTTAATGCTACAGTTATCGATGAGTTGTTAGAATTCCTGGAAACGACTGTCATTACTGTTTGAAAAATGGGAAAAGTAACCCAAAGAGTAGACTGAGTACATGCATATAAATATAAAAAACCTGTGTATATTTAATAAAAACACACTGATATTGGCAGTTAAGCTAATTACAGTTGACGAATCCAGCGCGAGACGGATTTTGGCCAATGGGGCTTCATGCGGCACGAGCTTACAGTTAACTAGTTTAAAACCTCCATACAAAAATTATGTTATTAGCAATTGTACTGACCGGAACAGGGTCACAATAGCTTATCTGTTAACTGTGACATTTCCGTTTTCAGGGCGCGTATAATTATATTTTGGAGTTCCTTTGTACATTAATTTAAAACTTTATTTTATACATATAAAAAATAAATTTATTTATAGATTCGATGTAAAATGTCTTTTGAGTCGGACTCAAAGGTTGAAGATGACGAGGAGAAAAAAACGTACCAGTGTAAGTTCAGACCAACTGCCGTATGCTAGCGTTAACATTAATGTAACATAACTAATTACTAACACTTGTTACTTATGTATCAATTTTTAGAGAAATTATATCTGGCAGCCATACACTAATAACGTTTAAAATGTGATTTAGATTTGTCTTAGGTTAACGTACGTGTTCGTGTGTGCGTTTGTTTCAGTGATTTATGACATGTACACCACAGCAGGCAGGGAAAACGAAAACGCTGAAGGCCCATCCAGGTATGTTTGTGGTGTATGTATACTGTATATGATGTGTCTTACAAAACCCTATAGTCTTAGTAATTGTTTCCATTGTAGAACTATTTTATTAGGATTACTTGTCAGCAAATAATATTAGCGTTATATGCTACTGAACGTTTAGATAGGTCTGTAGTTATCTTTTCTTCCATTAGTATGGTGAAATTATGATGATAAATATTATTGCTGCTATGTTAAAACTGCTATCAGTTATTTGAAGAAATACCAATCTTCTTTTTGTCTTTTGTGATGTATAATTAATGCATTCAAGGTTCAGATTTGACAGCCACTTAATGTAAGTGTATGTGGTAAACACAATCAGAATGAGCTGCAGTAGTTTGCTCATTTCCAATGAGGAACTGTGTTAGAGTAATGAAGCATTCAGATATAGCTAATACACTTTTCACAGTACAATAACAACAGCAATCATTATATGTGCACACTACGTGTACGATTGCAGTGTGTGTGCTGCCTGAAATAGGCAGCCAGTCATGTGGAATATTAAGAAGCATTTTGATGCTCATCTGCTGCCAGGTGAGCAGTGTTTATTTATGAGCTGAGGAATGAGTTTACTCTTTTGTGACTTGAAATGAATATGTACTGTGAGTTAAAACGTAATGGTTTAGCATCATTGTTGTTGTTAGGTGAATACATTTTTTAATAACACAACACAGTATGTTGTAATTGTGCCAGAAGTGCTAAAGTGGGCACTTATCCAGTGACTGGACTGATAAGAATAAGCTGAGGGAAACATCAAGCTAAAATAGCTGCACTCATTGTAGAATTTTATCTGCAGCCCTCATTATTGTGTATTTTTGTCACAGCATCTGTCATATTAACTCTTGTCTATTTTGACACAGAAATGGTTGTTACTGTTATTTTCGTATGTTTATTTAGTCCATGGGGTAATTTGAAAGCTGCTCAAGATGATGAAGACAGTGGCAGTGACAGCACTGGTGAATACAACAGCTTTTGTGTTACCATGAGGTCATTTGTATGATCTCTGTGAACTCTACTTAGTATCCATCTTCTGACAAAATAATGTTGAATTTTTCAGCCTTTTATTGTCTTTGTTTGCTGGTGGGGCATATTATGAATGTGTATACTTTGTCAGGAGCCCACCTCTGTTAGAATGTAGCTTTGAGCTTTTTTTATTGTTTTTCGTGATACATTGATCTTGTATGTGGAGGCGCCATTTGAAATTAGGTTATCAGAGCTCGAGCCAGACAGCAATGTTTCCCAGAATACTAGCTATTATCATGATGATGGAGATAACTGTGTTCATAATGTGTGTGCTTTTTGTTTCCTAGCAGCTCTGAGCACTACCCTGTGCATGTGAAAATAAATGCTCCAAGGTGTTTGCATGCAGTTGGTAAGTGTATGCTAGCAGACCTTTAAAGGACGACAACACACAACACAATAGAAGCTCAAACACAAAGTTGACTTGTTTTTGACACCTTCATAATTATCTATTATCTTCATTAAAGTACTGTCTACACTATTGCACCTCATCTCAGTTTAATAACGTCATAAAAAGAGTGTCCCATGGACTTAAATAGAAATAAACAGTATAGTCTTCTAAACTGAAATCATTGTCACAGTTGTGAATTTTCTGTGTCTGACCTTTTGGATCCTGTCAAAATGTTTACAGTTAGTACTGCAAAGGGTTCAGACATGGATGCAGTGGATACTATCCAAGAAATGCCAGTTCAGAAAGTATATGCTAAGTCTATAGAGGAAAAGCCGTGGAGAAAAGCTGGTAAGCACTGGTCTTGTACTAAGCTACTAACTACTAGGCCTGTAGAGCAGTTTCCCCTTTATGTAAACTTATTGCAGCTGATTATATACAGACTTAACGTGTTTTGCTTTAAGGTGCTGACATCTCAGATTATTTTAACTATGGGTTTGATGAGAAAAGCTGGAACACCTACTGTAAGAAACAGACAAAACTCTGTGCAGCTAATCTAAAACTCAGGGTAAGACAAGATATTAATGTGATTTTGTCATAAGTCTTGAGTCACGTGGCAAGCACTGTGTCTTTGCTAGTCATGAGTCACTTGTCTCTTGTTTTAATTTTAACTTGAAATAAATTATGAGTAGATTAGAGAGCAGAGAAGGAGTGAGAACGAGTCATTATTTCATTCAGTTCCAGAAGGAGCACAACAGACGTGGAGAAGGAGAGCTTTCTTGTGCTTACTCTTCCTCAGGCAGGTCATCCATAATAGCTTCCAGGTTAGTAGCACTCTCTTACCTACTGTCATTGTCCTCAGTACTTCACACCATATACCAGTGCCTGCCATAACTTGGAATGCCAAGGCTGGAGAGACTGACAGCTGGTTGTTTCTTTTTGTTTGTGGCATACAAATGTCTGGCCGGCGCCATCTGTTTTCAGTGATCATGGGCTCAGCATATTAGGGTTGTATTGGCAAGGGAGCCCAAAGTGTTGAGGTAAACACAGAACTTTCATAGAAGGGATGTAAACATAGAGTACTGTGAAATGATTTGTTCTAATAATCAGTTTGTTATAATCAGCTAATAAAAGATGACGTATCGCTAGATATTGAAGTAAATTCTTAAATGAATATAACCAAGACCAGCTGCAACATTAAATACTCACAATAAAACAATCTGGAACAGGTCGGATGCTGTCTACATGATTTAAACTTAACAATAACAAGTGTAGTTATATAAAATGAAACCCGTCAAAACATAAATGGGTCAGCATTGTGTTGCCAAGCTGATATACTTCCAGTCTCTTCACATTAACAGAACTCATTTAAGGGGAAGCATTGAGCAGTAGAGCAGGCTGAAGCTTGTGGAAGACAGGGCTGTTAGACTGCTCCCTGTGGTGCTTTACAACCCATTTACAGTCTCCCATCATTTCTGTATATGCTCACCAGCAGCAGATGCTTGACATGTTGGGGAAAAAACATTCAGTCCCGGCATGCATTTTGCTTCTATTTATGGACCAGGTGCTGTACTGTATGTTTTTTGGTGCCTTTGCCCAAAGAAAACAGCATCTTTCACAATGCCCATCATTGGTCCTGACTGTCAGCTGATGCTGCATCGCAAAACTGGGCACAATTAAAGATTCGTCCTTTTATGATGCTCCCCTACATTAGCACAGCTTCCCCTTTGGGGAAGTCATGTGGATTTCAGCAGTATGTGGCATTGTGCATCTTCTTCACCCTTTGTGACAGAGATGGACTGGGGGGAAACCAGAAAGTCATATTGGAGCATGTCAGAGACAAAAATACCCAGTAGATAATGTGATGATGTTTCATGTGTTGAGTGAGGTTTTGAGTTAGTCATCTTGTAAACAGTATCTAAAAATGCGATGTTTGTTTCAACATTTTCTTCTTGCATTTATTGATCTACTGTATGTGTCAAATTCTCCACTGGTATTGCCTAGGATGCACTATATCCAAACATGTGATCCATTAGTAAGATACACTCACAAATGTGTTTAATTCATGATGTATCAGAATGTACATTTCTTTTTTAGCCATTGTGATAAAATGTTATTTTTGTTGTGTATTTCAAAACCAAAAAGAGGTAAATTGACATTATGGAGCTCAAAGCAACTTGCTATTGAGTTTCCATTACATGTAGATGTTATTCCTTGTTTTATATGTTTTTCCTCTACTGCTGATTAAGTCCTAGTGACAGAAAGAGGTTAGTGCCCTGTGTGTGTGTGTCTGTCTATTGGGGTGGGTGTGGGGGTGGAGGGGTTTAGAGCTGTAAAGGACAGTTTTGTTAAGAAGGCGAGATGACCCAGATAAGGAGGTTTAATGCATTAATGGACCTGTAGGGGTTGTAGTAGGGATATGGGGAGTGAAATTAGGACAAACTAATGTGTTGTTTTTAAAAATGTTATGTGTGTGCACATCAAATCCACATGTGCATATAATTTAGGTTGAATAAGAAAAAGTTTTTTCCTTGAAGAAAGGTTCACTTGCATGGATGTGACATACTTATAGTCCATTCATTATATTACCTGATCAACAGAGAGTCAAGCCCTTTGACTGATGTGACTGGAAGCCAGCCTGGATCCAGCAGAAGAATGGAAAGGCACCGATGTCTCAGTGATGAAGAAAACAATAGTGAGGTAGTGTGAGTAAGTGAAGGACTGGCAGAGACACAGTCACTGAAGCTATTAATACCTCTGTTCACATCGCAGGTGGTTACTGAGATGACCTCTGAGGAAGGTAGAATTACCTCTTATCATCCGACTCCTCTATCCAATTTCAGTTCTGTCTTCCCAGATATCTCTCCACCACGTAAGTCACATAAGCTCATTCTCATCTGGCAATATGGTGTGTGTGTGTGTGTGTGTGTGTGTGTGTGTGTGTGTGTGTGTGTGTGTGTGTGTGTGTATTTGTGAAGCACAAACATGTGTCATAATAAATAGTCCTGTGGAGTTGAAGGATAGAGATGAACATTGTATATTTGCATGCTTCCATGCATTTGAAGACATTGTATGGATATATGTCTTTCTA
>OMLM01008024.1:38838-57798 GCA_900302695.1 Helostoma temminkii
TGTGTGTGTGTGTGTGTGTGTGTGTGTGTGTGTGTGTGTGTGTGTGTGTGTGTATTTGTGAAGCACAAACATGTGTCATAATAAATAGTCCTGTGGAGTTGAAGGATAGAGATGAACATTGTATATTTGCATGCTTCCATGCATTTGAAGACATTGTATGGATATATGTCTTTCTATATGCACTACAGTTGACATATATCCTGTATGAATACATACTGTATATGTAGTATGGCACTACAGACTGCTGCCAGTCTTTAGACTTCCTATTGGTCCTTGTAGTAAATCAGACAGAAATCCTGGAAGGCTCCCTGACAGGAGCTCCCAGCTGAGCGCATCTTCAAAGGTTTTAAAATAGAAACACAGGCTTAGGCCCCCTTCCTACCCCTCACATGCCCCCTGTGAGCTATATAATGCCTGGCAAACCTGTGCCAGAGCTGCTAATACAACCAAAATATCCAACATCCTGTCGACTGCAGCTTTGAACAGTCAACTCCGGCTTTGAAGTGTGCTTGTGCTAGCTTTTATCTAGACCACTCCCCCTTCTATAACTTAGATGCCCTGCCTTTTTGTAATACAGATTTCTCAAACAAGATAAAAATAGCCTCTGGTTAAAAAAAAGTGCTGGTCTAGCAGAATGTGGCACAAGAAATGTGCTGAACAGACCAACCCAAGGGAATAGAGCAGAGGGGAGGAAAAGGCTGTTTTCATTTTTTGTTTGTTTTTTGGTGAGTTCACATTAGATGCCAACTATGTTTGTGCAGATTCTGGACTGGAATTGTGTCATTGCAGTGTTGTACTTTTGTCATCCATTAGTGCAGTATGGCGCACAACTAAGGTGAGACTGTCTGCTGCTCTGCGTTGCAGCTGGTGCCTTCTACAGCTGGTTAGTAGGTCATGACAGTGAGTGCAGCAGCACAGCTTGTATGTGACTGTCCTTCGTTTGCCATTGATACATTTACTGAAGATACAGTGGCTGAGTAGATGTGTAGTTCTTTGTGAAATGGCCAAAAAGTAACAGATGCCCTCAGATCAGAGCTATTGATGAGAAACAATGTTCTTATCATTCCAGTGGACATTTGAATTGAATGTCAGCACACACAATTAATTTCCTTCCTTTGCAAGTGGCAGGGCGTTTGTGGCACACTGTCACTGCAACCTGTTTAGAACTTCACAATTCTGCATGTGAGCATGTGGGAAACAGTAGCCTTTACCTAAGCAAAGAACACTCAGACCTCTGCTGCAGTGCAGAACGGCAGCATGTGGTCTGATGTGAAATATCAACTGCATCTAAACCCCCCCAGCCTGTAGCTCTGTGAAACATTAGCATGAGAGAGAGAAAGCCGTGCAAGCACAATCTACAGCAATTAGCCCTGAGCCATTAGCTCTCTTATATGCTGCCAAGCATGCAACTCCAGCCCTCATCAAACAATCACTTGGGATCACCACAGGTAAGAACAATTACTGACTCATGCTAACATTGATGGAGTGTGTGCAGAATAGCTGGTGCTGACTACATGTGCATGTGTGTCTGTGTGTCCAGCACCCACTAGCAAATCTACACTATTTCTGAGCATCTGTAGGTTTATGTTTTAATTTGAAACATTTTCCTATACACACTTCAACTTGATTATATAAACTCTATAGGGCATGCAGAGTGCATCTATTTGTCATGAATCCTTTTCTGAGTTTTTCATTTTGCTGAAGAATCGTACAACTCTCTTTTAGCTTATTTTTGCCCTTTAGGCTTCAGCCATTGGAAGTTTGAGTGTGTGTACATGTCTTCCTTTGAATGTCCAGGTGTCTGCGGTGTCAAAGGCCTTGCTGGGTCAGTCTGCCATAGCAAGCAGTTCAGGCCCTCACAACTCTGTGGGACTTGTGTTTGAAAGGGAAGGAAGATGTTCTACATTTGACTTACAAAGGAGAGGAACCCAGTGTGCTTTTTCATTTTTAAGCTTGAACTTCCAACCACTCTTATTATTCTTTCTCTTGTTTCAACCACTTTGTGTGTTTCTTGTGTTGTTGAAAACTGCTGTGAGCCACTCTCACGTTAGGGGTCTTTATGGAAAGAAGACGGGGATGGTATCCAGATGTGAATGTGTGCTTTTGTGAGCTCAAGAATTTGACTCATTCTGTTTTACTGATAAAAGAAAAGGCAAGTAGACCTTTTACATTTTGTAACTCTGACATTTTGAGGCTGATCTTATTTCTCTGCCTTACATGGAATAGCATCATGAATTATTAGGTTGGTAAAGGGTGGTGTTTTTTATTTCTGGCTCCTGCTATTTCTTCCCCATATATATGTTGAAATATTGATCTTCCCATGCATAATGTGCATTCCCACTATTCCATATCGAGCCAACTGATTTGCTCAGTGTTGAAATTGATTGGCTATTAATTATGTTTTTCTCTAATAGCTGTCATTTACGGGTGCGTGTGGTCTTTGTAGATCTTTTTTCACATAGTATTGAAACCCTAATGTTATGAGACCATTTGATATAATGTCATGACTTACGTGCTGTATGTTCTAAATGTGTTTATCATGTTTAGATCCTATGCCATGTTGATACAATTAGATATTAATTGTACTATTGCATTCACAAGAAATGTGCTCAACAGACCAACCCAACTAGTACAAACTATTTTTTAAAAATACAGACTGAACCCCTTGTCTGTGTATCTATACTGGACACAGACAATGAGACAGAGTTACAATATGTCATATCAGTTTGTCAATCCAGTAACATAATAACAGTTGATGGTGGTTATACAGTAGTTTCTCAACACTGACTTAAACGGATACCGGAGACTATATTTAGCTATTACTATTATGTAAAATTATATTATATGTAAATTATTATTATATAATGTATAATACATATACATATATATAATACATTTTTACATTATATTATACACATTATACATGGACTGGAGGCACAAATCCTTCTGTATTAATAGTCACCTTCTAAAGAGCATTAAGTGATTATCTAAGCTCTTTCAACGGGTTTGCATTTTAAAGTTAGATGCAGTCTTATTATCTAAAATCATAAAAGATTTTCTTCTAAAATCAGATAAACATTGTAACTGTCAAGAAACTGAATTAGTAGCCATAGTCTTTTCTTTTTGTCCATGTAGGTTTACATGACCAGAGAAAACACCCTCCTTTCTCACCACTTACTACTGTAGACAGGTGAGTCCATGATTCTGTCATATGCATGGTATCACACAGCTCTGTAAGTTGTGGTTGCTATGCTATGTGAAGGTTATGCTAGGAAAACATCATCTTTTTTCAGGGAAACTTGCCTCAGGTACAGGCGATAAACAAATCTTGCAGTCAAATGTGGGGATTCTGTACTCTGTATAAAAAAATGTTTAGATAAGTTTAGGAAATGCTGTCTCTATTTTTGAGACAGACCTAGTGGCTCTTATATGACTCAGAAAGAGAAGCCATATTTATGTTTTCTGACATTTTTGCTTTTCATTTAGAGCTGGATCCACTTTATCACTGTGTACTGTGTTCTGTTGCTGATCTTACAGCTAACCCAATGGCCAAATAAGGCAGAAAGCAAGACAGCAACCTTGTTTGTGCTTCCAGTCTCCTGTTTATCAGTATCCAAGGCATCTGCCTCTCCCCTCTTCCGATCTATGTCACAACCTGTCTACAAACTCCCACATTTCAACTCTAATTTACACCACTTTCCTCACAAGTGAGCCACGATGCACTGTAGGCTCTTCTGCATTTTCTTACACAGCCCTGAATTCAGTTCCAGTCCAGCTTTGTTTGCTGCTCAGCTTGTTTTCCTTGGATGTTGTCTGTATCTAGTTCGTCTCAATCCATCTCTCTGTTTGTCTGTCTCTCTAACTTCCTGCCTCTTTATCTTTTTTTTTTCTCTTGTCTCTATTCTACTCTTTCCCCTTCTTCTAATTTGCTGTATATGTGTGCCTGAAGAGAGAGATGGATTTTCTCACATCTTAGTCCATCTGCCAAATCCTCACATCCTTCAGGGACTTACTGTTCCTATGAACTCTGCCAGCCATCTCCCATACGATTTATGAATCATTTCCCTTCTAACTTTTCTGAAACTCACACATGTGCAGTGTCTACCCAGATAGTCCCTTCCTCACTGTTGCTGCTCAGCCTTCCTCTTGGGGATATTAGGAACAGCAGGTATTTTTGGCATGATCTAGGTCCTGGCTTCCCATGCTGTGTGGAGGGCCAAGGGCCAACAGGGCTCCCAACATCCTTATTTAGTATCTGAACAAGAGTTGATGTTAATTTCTCAATGATATGCCTTTATAGGGAGAAATTGTGCTGCAACTAAATAGTGTTTCACACTCTCTCATACAATCAAACTCTAAATCTAATGTATTTGTCAAACTAAAAGCACATGTGAGCGTCATCATAAAACTGTTAAAGGAAAACCCAAGACTATACTGTAACTGCAGATGGTTTTCAGTACCTGGATTTTACTTTGACATTATTTTTATGCAATGTGGCTGGTTAGGTAAAGAAGTCAAGGATCAGTTTCACACCTGTTAGAAAGAGACCAAATCCTGGTCCTGGTGATGATTTGTGACTTATATCTGCATTATGTGACATTAAAATATAGTTAATGTGATAATCAAGAACATTCTTGACAGAATAATCATGGTTCTTGACACACTATGTTAGATCTTTGATCCTCTGCTAGAAATTCACTAGCACTTTTATTTGGATTCCTCGTTTTACATCCGACTGTTAAAAACTTATAACGACTTATAAAACTAAAATTACTAACATGAAAATGAGTAGACCAAAATTTGATAGTTGTACTCCCTGAAAAATGCTACATTGCCAATAAGTTAAATTCTTTGTGTTCATTCTTTTTATACTGTATGGGTCAGGCTCCTCTGACTGATAGTAATAATATACTGTTTATTGTTAGTGATTAAAGCTACTTTTCAGCTGAAGTTACAGTCATCATCGTTTATGTTGATGAAACTGAGACCACAATGTGTGAAAACTGTTATCCCTAAGGTCCTGCCAGCAGACACATGCTCACTCACCAGACCGACTTCCATTCATTCATTCCATGTCCATTCACAAATAAGGTTTTCTCCAACTTTGTGTCTCTGTTAGACCAAAATAAAAGTTATACAAAGAGAAGACTGGCCAGTTGAGCTCTGGTTTAGCACTGGAGATGATGGATCTTTTTACTGCAGGATTTATGGCTCAGTGTATTTGGACTAACACCTGGTGGAAAACGGTACCATTGGATGAGCTTCACACAAACTCAGTTCACCTTCAGCCCACTCGGAAGTTTTCAGTTGGTCCAGGCCACATGGATGGGTAGAAGATCCAGATAGTATCAGTAATATGCCCTCCATCCGCTCCTTATGGGTTGGCAAGATCACACATTGCCTTGACAATGAGCCAGACACTTCAAACACTTGAATAACACAGCTGTGCATTTGGATGTGCTTTGATCGCATTACAGACCAGTCCACTTCTTTTTTATTAATTGATTCATCTGGAACTCTGTTTGCTCCCTCATTTCTTTTTGGGTTTTTTACAATAAATGTATCAATAGTCTTGCCTGCCAGAAATAGTGTCATGAAGAGTTATAAAGAAAGTTCAGAAGCTCTATAAAAAGCATATGAAAAAATAAAACACACTTAGAACATTTTTTAGCTAAACTGTGCAAAAGCACTAATACAATAGCTTTGCAATTTACCCTTTTCTGTATAGCGTGCAGGTTGTGTAGAGATAATATATTATGCATGAGATGACATTGTATTCACACCATATTTGTTAATTTTGCTTTTCAGAGGACATGCTAAAGACTGTGATGATCTCTCAACTTCACAGTACACATTTTCATCAGGTAAAAATTTTAAAGAAAAAAGTCAAAGATCAAAGATGATTATGGAGTCCTCCAGTGGGGATAGCATTGTAGAAATTTGATCACTCCATGCTCCCACTGACACACTCCTCTGGCAACCCTGTCTCCTAATAATTATGTTCCTATACACCTTAAATGCAATCCCGGGTACATTTTTCTGACAAACGTACTTGCAACCAGATTGCATTTTCTGTCAACATAATGACCATATGTTCACAATTAACGTAAATGACTAGTCACAAATACATTGATCCTCAGCATATCAATACATTTTTTTGTCCACCAAATTATCCAATCTCCAACATTCAGTTTTTTTCTTCTGCTGAAATATCTGAACACGTTGATATATGACTTCAGTTTTATTAATGTGTTTTATGGTTGGGTTCAGACACTTGCAGCGCTGGGTTAGGGTCAGGGAAAGATTGTGGGCCTGGGTATTAGTGAAAAATGTAACAGATCATTTTACACACAACGTGTGCATAACCCTAACCAAAGTGTTTTTCATGCCTAAACCTAACCTCACAGTGGACTCTGATCTGGAACTCAGATCTGGAGAGTGCCAGTCTTGAGCTTTATACGCCTGTATCCACCCTAAACTCCTCCTTTTGACTCAAATCAGGTTAATGTGTGACGTTTCATTTATTCACAAAATACGTTCAGGAGGCAGGGTCGCCTCTGGAGTTTTTTGTGGATAGGAAAACTGACAACAAAAAAATGACTTGGAATGTACATCAAAGCGTTTTGAATTTTCATTGTTCTCAGCACAGCTTTTTTGTATTTATTTTACTTTCAACAGCAAACACATTTCATAATTTTCACAATTGTCTGTGTATTGTTTGTGAACATTCAGTGTAGCTGCATGAATCATATGGAAGTTTTTAATCGTAATTAAGTTTTAATAAAGTTTAATTATGTCAATTTGTTATAGAAAACAGTATTATAAAGTGGTGGCAGGTTCTGCTCTGAATAGAGTAACAGTGACTGCTCAGTTTATGTACTGAGTAAAACGGATGCAGTTGGCAGCTGCTGCTGTTTACGGTCCTCTCTAGTCATCTGTGTAGCACAAACACTGTGCTTTCTCTTAGATGTTTCCTCCTTAATCCCAGGGACTGTGGCCTGCAGCGCTGGAGTGACAAACACTGCCAAGGCCTGGGAATACTATATATTGCAAGAAAAGTGTGACAGAGACAGATCCAGAGAGCATTGCCATGAGAAAAACAGTAGAGGAGGCAGAGAAAGGGGCAGCAGTTCTTTGCTCAGGTCAGTATGACTTGACATTATAAATATTCATAATATTATCTTATAGCAGTTTATTCAATCTGTATGACCCTCAAATCTGTTTCCCATGTGTATATAATATTGATCAAGCACGCAGTGCACCCTTTCCCTTCACATTTTCTTAATTTCACTTAATGCTCTGGGATGTATAAATGAAAACGTCTGCAGAGCAGCTGTGACCTTCCAGATTAGGCAACACACATTGTATTGGTTCTGGTTCCAGATATTGAGTGCATTTTGGCCTACGTCTATGTGTGCATGTCTTTTACACATACACAAACACCGCATGTACGCAGAAAGCAAGATTATGGCTAAAATGAAAATGATTGAGAACTCAAGAGGAAAAGCCAAACACAAAACGAAGGATGAGGAAAAGGGGGAGTGCAGAGCTGCACAAGAGTCTGTTTGCCAGGTGAGACAAGAGATACAGTGTTGGCACAAGTGTTGGGTAATATTTCAGCATAACAAGACTCTGTGGTGGTACTGTATGTGATGGCATTTTGTGGGAGCCTGTGTAATATTTACTGCCTTAAGTGACAGCAAATTAAACACATGAAGACGCGGACAAAAAAATTGATTGTGTTTGTTGCCCTGAACTACTATTTCTTAGAATTACTTATAACTTAATTCAGTATCTTATCATTATCTTAGCATGTGACTCAGTGTTATGTTTGTGGTTGGATGCATAGATTTACTTTAATTGTTTCCATATAACTTGGCAAAGTTTATATTGAAACTCCATATCTACTATTTCCAGCAGATGGTTATAAGATAAACTGCTATGGCTGTTGTTAGAAAATGCACAGCTATTGTGGAGAAATGCACACTATTGCAAATGAACTGAAGACTATAGTGACAAAAAGCAAGACTTTTGCAATGCCATGAGAAATTATTGCCAACATATGCAGAGATATTTTAGTCATTCTGGTGCAGTGAGATGGGCCAGGGTCCAGTCTAGATTCTAGATGAGGGAATAACTGGCTGTATTTGGAAGCTACTGCCAGGAAATAATTGAGTGTGCACTCCTCTGCATGGTGCTTGGGCTCTTCCTCCGCGTGGCTCACGGATGATAAGAGCCAATCTGACTTCCACTCCAAATTTCACATAGTGCCCTACTACCCTACAGTCTGACAGCCAAAGTGCTGCCGTATGTGTATTCAAACACTTGTGCTCACATGCAGGCACGAGCCAAATCCTGCCCTACATTTCCTCTGCACACTCAGTGTTGACCAGTAGCCAGATGTCTATTTAATTATTATCAACTCAAGCAGCTGCCAGCCATAATACACATACACAGATCTTTTCTCCATCTCACATGCCCCTCAACTGATCTGAAGCTCATTGGGTATGAAAAGGTGAGTTTGACATTTCACTATGTTGTGAATATTTTTCCATAAAACCTACATGTAGCAGTGTTCCCCTTGGCATTGCCCTTGACAATGGAACTGGCCTCAGATTGGTAGTTGTAAGTCAAGCATTTAACTGTGGCTGCCTGCTGCTCTTTAATGGTTTAATAAATCCAGTACAACTAAAATTTGGACTAATTTACCTATCTCTGTCTGTGATCCCAAAAACTTGTAATGCCACTGACACTAATGAATTACTGTGTCAGCTTGTGCTGGAGCGTGACTGTTAATTAACATGGAAGTTTGTGCAAAATAGCAAAAAAAGCGAAACGCATATCCTCAAACACTTCTGCTGCTCAGCACTTCTCCTACCTAAAGAGGTGAGCTTTGGCTGGACTATGTGTGTGTAATAAATGCACATTCAAGTTTGTATGTGGGTCTCAGAATAGTCTTGTGGGTCATGTAAGGGAAGTGGGACATAGGGACAGCTGGGAAGCTGTAGGCCAACTACAGAAGAATCACATGTGTGTGACAGACACATAGGGAATGCACTGGAGGATTGGCTATTCACATCAGAGATTTGTTCTAATGTCACAGTCACAAGGGACTATTCTCGTAGCCTTGAGTCCAGTGTGTACTGCTCACATCTTCTGGGCTCAGTTGATGCAGTTGCCCTAAATTCTGGTCACATGATCAGTCTTCACACTGTGTATGTCATGCACACTCTGAAATGTGAGTGTGTGTGTGTGTGTGTGTGTGTGTGTGTGTGTGTGTGTGTGTGTGTGTGTACTGTAGGGTGTATGTGTGAGAGACAAACAGATGGAGCCTTTGAGAGCTTTGTTACTAGTCACTCTTACAGTTGATTGGTGAGGTCAGTGTAAAGTGTTACTTTGTGCATTTGTGCTGCTGATGTAGGAGCTGTGCTTTGTAGCCCACATGTTGTTCTGTGCTGAGTCACACACAAGCAGAGTGTGGTCAGCCCTCTGGTCATCAGCTACTAGTATCAGCTGTGGTTTTGACCACATGCCTCAGATTTACCACTAATAGATCCCTGGAGTTTGTAACACTCTTTTCACCCATGCATTTATTTTTTTAAATAATCAACATACGTGCATTTATGTCTCTTTTCATTTCCGTCTAGCTTTCCAAAAGGGTACAGGCTGAATATTTGATTGCCCATTTGGTCAACACTTGACTATAAATCTCATCTCTGGATGATAAACGTACATCTTGTGTTTCCAGCTGCCACTTTCTTTCATCATGTCTTTCATGTGCACATATGCACATACTGACACAACTGCAATACACGATATCTGCTTTTTGTCTAGATCCATTTCTTACACATGGCATCAGTTCACAGATTTCCTTCAGTGAGTTTGATCATTGGTTCACACACAAGCTTTCACACATAACCCCGTGAGTTCAATGGATAATAATTGTGTGGAAGTCCCAGTGTGATGTGCAAATTAAACTGATAATTGTCTTCCTTCTTAAACTAAAAAGCTTCATTAGAAAATGCTGCAGGCTAGTTCCAGTGTTAACAAAGGGTTTAGCTGACTCTGAATATGGAACAGGAACTCATAATTGAAAAAAGGCATCTGTAATACAATGCAGTGAAATAAAATTAGGGCATTGCTAATTCAGAACAGCAAAAGCGTGGCAGTTACATTTTACAGCCACAAACACATTTGCACTAGTCATCATTAACAGCCTCATTCAATCTGCATGGATGCACAAGGAGAATAGTGGCTTCATAAGTTTCATACATCTTGCCTTTTGTTTTGAGAAACAATCCTCAGTGCAACTTTGATGGCAGCCTTGTGATTTGGAGAAACAGCCCTGTCTCTGTTTCAGGTTTTGTTTTAGATTTAGGAAACATTGCATGATCCAAATTGCCACTTTCCTTCTACGATAGGCAGACAGGTACAGTAAAATGTGCCTTTTATATGATTTCTTTCAGCTGTTTTTGTGCCTTATGCTACTTTTATCCTGACTTCAGGCTCTGTCTTGGAACCTGCGCAGTCTCTTACCTACATATGTTTTTCTTTTCCCTCCACCAAACTTCTTTTAGTCCTAAACCATTTTTTGTCTTTTTACCCTAGCTCTATAAACTTTTTTCCTGTCCATCTTTGCTGTTCCTTCCAAGTGTACTTTTGTGTGTCTTATTCATGTCTACTTCCTGTATGTATTGTTAAACATAAAGCAAAACTTTCTGTCTTCACTTTAAACACATTCATTATACTCCATTTGCTTCTTTTCCTTCCCCCTAACAGCTAACAACACTCGATCACGTCTTAAAGCTTGCTTCTTAAGGGCAGTGCATGGATATCTTTTATAAAACATGTTTTTGTTTCTTCTACTGTAAATGTATTTTGCACTTCTATTGTTTTGTAGGCTTTAACTGAACTAGACCCCCTGTTTCGGTCAATTTAATACTCACCATCCTCCTCCTACTGAAATAACATTTGTTCTATCTGGAGCAAACCGATAATCTGTATGAATAGGATTACTCTCATTATTTATCTATATACTATATATTGCATAACAAAAGACAGCTGAGTTTTATTTATTTAGAGTGAATTTTTTTTTTATTATTTCACGAACATTTACTTGGTTTTGATGGCGACACTGGAACCTGTGATCTGTTCTTCTGTTTCTATGGTAACAGTCACATTCAACCCTGCAGTAATCAGATCTAATACTAAGATTGTGTGAACCTCAGTTTCAAGGGGGCACATTTAAAGAGCCTGTTAATGTCCAAAAAAGTGAAAGGCATTAGGGCATTGCTAATTCAGAACAGCTAAAGTGTGGCAGTAACATTTTACAGACACAAACACATTTGCACCAGTCATCATTAACAGCAAGGCTCTGTCATACCAGCATTTAAATCAGTGACATTTTGTGGGGAATGCACTTCATTAAGATGGTCTCCCCTGTGTGATAAGTAGAAGTAAACTGACACACATTTTTCAGGTCAAAGTCAACTGTTGTGAACTTTGACCAGCAAATTTTGTCTTGACTATAGATCAAGCCACCTCAACAGTTTTCAAACTGACTGCTGACAAAGTTTGGACTGTAAGGCCAGTCACTACATCAGCATAGTTGTAGAAACAAATATTTGACAGAACACATGGTTTAATTTTATCTGTTTTTATCTGGTTTGACCTGGCCTTTAGAAATGTAAAGATTTTTTTAGTAGCAAAATGCCACTGTGTTCCATTCCAGTCTCTGGTAATGCTAAATACAGACATAGCTTAATAAAACTAGCACTATATCAGCAAACAACACTGTGTTTTCCAATCAGTTAGCTTCAGATGCATGTCTAGAAACATGTAGGCACATTAGTGGAAGCTACATATTTAATTGTCTCTATTTTGTAACAGTCATGCAAGATTATCAATTTATCAAATCACTGTATGAACACCACAGAGGAGAGGTGATGTGTTGTTGGGGTATATTGTTTTATTTGTGTTATATAAAGGTTATTATATAATGTTGAAAAAAACCAACAGTGGGCTTTACAGAAAAGTTGGCAGCTGCTATGTATTTTGTTGATATTACTTACATTTTTAATTTTGCCAATCATAAACTTTATATCATATCCAGAGTGAGACCCACTGAATTATGTGGGTTTCTCAGTTAAATGACTGCAGGGATAGAGTGGACATAATTGTGCTGCAGTAGGCGCAGACATTCTGTGAGGTCTGTGATACTGCCTGTCCTGACCAGCCTAGGCATTACTGATGAATAGAATTATAAAATGTGAAAAACCAAATCCTGAGGCTCCCATGTTATAATTAAGTCTTACTTACTCCTTGGGAAATGTTTGACTGTTTTTGGTGGTACAGTATGTGGGGTGGTTTCTGTGTTAGAGCTAATGGCTCTGAGCAAGAACAAACATGGGCCTTAGCTTCTAATCCCTGCTGTTAACACAAGAGCTGTCTCCAAATATTGAATATGTTTAGCTTTGTACTTGCAACAACTCTGCCCCTTAAGGCGCTCTCTCTTTTGTGTTTTGAGCAAGTAAATGGTAATAATTAGTCCAGTTGTGTGTGAGCAGAGTGTCTGTGTTAGTGGTGCAGTACTGTATCTGTAGTTTTCCTGGACAGTTTTAAGCAAGATGATACTTTCACAGAGGCAGTTAGAAAGGCTTTCAGTGTAATGATTCTTAAAGGTTAAGTCAATTATTGTAAAATTACAAACCACTAAGCTGTACCAGTGTGTGTTGTGTTGAGGTGAGGGGGTATAAGGGAGAGAAAAACAACTGTGTTTTTTATATTATAGATTCCACAATCAAGAACAAGAATAAACACTGGCGTTGCTCTTGTAAACGAGCAAATAGCTAATTCTGATTATGTAGGCGCCAGAAAGTGGATATGCATGGGCTGAATCTGACAATAGCATCTATAATGAAATGTTTGTCTGACATGCTGTTTTGAGGAGTTTAAAACAGCTGATTAAAAGCTGCAAAATGAATCCACTCTGTGTCAAATCAGCACTTGTTTGCAAAGAGGCACTGATATAAATTCTGATTTATATGGAACTTTGTTGGTTTCTTCTCACTTTTCTTCAAAAAGTCTTAACTTTCTTGCCCTTTTTTCATGTATGCTAATACCAAAATCAGAAGCTTGCTAGCAATAGATAGTACATACATCAGGATGCGCAAATGACTGCAGTTATCTGTCTGGATATGTCTAAATAAGTCGCTCTTTACTATGTATTGCAATGTAATGTTCAGAAACTTTTCTGTAAATTTCAATTGTATTTACATACACTACAAAAAATTCACATTCATCAAGTTTATTGAAAAAAAAATTCTTGCACTTACATCTCATGAAACTCACACACTTCTTCTTTAAAATTTTTCTCCTCGATTTAGATTTTGCTTGCCTTGTACATCACTTGATGACCAAAGATGAGGCTCACTCACACACAGAAGGGAATATCACTGCTCTGCTGCCAGGTTGTTCACTAAGTCTAAGTCTCAGAAGCTTTTGACAGCACCTCTTCACTTTAAAGTTTTGTAACATACAAATAAGGTTTAAAAAAGTACAATAGGTTTGACTAGAGTATATTACAGCAAACATCATTTCAAGAACATTGTTGCTGCAGCTGAGCAGTTTCAGCCTATGAGAGACCCCTCTGAAAGTCACACTCAAACAGATGGCATCCTTCAAAAGAGAGAAGTACTGAAAGAGTTCCCAAACATTTTTGAACCACAACACTCCCAGACATTTTGCCATGGCACTGTTCCATAACATTATGCAGTCATTCTGTTTGCCTTTAACTCTCAGTCATTAAGGCACCAGAGGTCAGTTTTGTCTTGAGATGTCTCTTTGCTTATATGTGTGCTGTATTTGACAATTTTTCTTGCAAATGAGCCATTTCTGTGTGAAACACCCTGTTACCCACATAGTTTTTTTTGGTGGGCTTAGGTTTATTTGACTTTGCTGAGGGCTGAGATGTATCAGCATGATACATAGAGCTGTTTTTATAGCGATGAACAATGGAATATGTATTTGCACATGCTGTATATATATTTACAATTACAGCTAGCAGCCATGACCTACTATCACTGGTCTCAAATATGGATAAAATGCACATTTCGACTTATTTTATTGCAGTATATCAAAATGTATGTTAAAAATGTAGTTAATGTTAATGTCACCCCTTCTATGTGGCGAGTCATTATTAAAACTGGACATTGAAAAAATTGGAAAAGAATGTTGGGGCAGCCTGCCCATCAAGACACAGCAGTGTTCTGCTGCACTCACTCTGGGAACTACTGCATTATATAGTTTTTAGTTGGAAATACGTGGAGGGGTAATTCCAAGCAAGATTATATTATTTGATATTGGAGTTGCATTTGTTTTCGTGAACTCTACAACCTGCTGCCACCTTCTCTCTTTGCATTAATGTGTTGGTACATGTGTGTTGTCAGAGGTCATATATGAGTGAAGATGTAAGGGGGAAAAAAGATAATGACTGACAGTCTTGTGGTCTCTCAGGACTGCAGGCCCTTCAGTGAATAATAGATTTTTTAGTGTAGAGGATACTGCAGCATGTCTGCTTGACTTTAATATAGGATGTGACTATGACACAGACTATGACATTAGTGTCATGCTCTTTGTTAACGAAAGTCTAGGCCAGGAGGGAAGCTACAAAAGCTCACTTAACACTGTGGTTAAGGTTTTGGTCCCTTGAGTTCTTATCTATCTTCCACTAGAGATGGGAAAAAATGACAGCAGACTCGTTCCTGTGGGCAATGAACCCTTTTTCCCTTTGAATTAATTCCCAGTAAAAAATCCAGTTCTATCAATAGCAAATGGAAAAAATACTCATGCATGTGTGTATGCCATTTTTCAGTGGAGAGGAGCGAATGAGGCACAGAGACACTGTGGAGCAACTGCACAGACGCCACAGATTTGAAGGAGACAATGGACAAAATGCAGAACAGCATAGATGGCAAAAATCATCACACAGGTATAATGGTGACAAAAAAAAAACTAAAAGAATTGTGAATAAAATATTTCTTATTTACTGCATTTCTTCAACAGCAGCAGTAGCAGTGGCAACAGCAACGTGAGTAGGAGTAGGAGTAGGAGTAGGAGGAACTATGCTGAGGACAGAAAAAGCCAGAGCAAAAACACCAAGAGAAATGTGAAGGACAAGGAGACAAGGACAAGATCCTCTCTTCTAACAAAGAGCAAAATCAAATTTGATTGACTCCCAGTCTCCTAGTGTTTATGTTAGTGCTAACATTTGAAAAAGGGAGTTAATTTTTAATGGTAAGGCAAAATTTTTATTTTATGTTGTATGTTTATTTGATCAACTTTAGAGTTGCTTTTATTGAGTTGAAGCAATGCTTTTAAGTAAGAATCTTCTCACACAAATGTTTTTCAACAACTTTATTGATCATATAACCAACTGAACCATCAGATATACTACACAGGCCAAAGCGTGACAGACAGAACCACCATAGACGGGCCCCAGGCCATCTACTGATACACAGAAACCAAGTCAGTTTTTTTCTTAAAAGTAAGAAAATTAGTAAGGCCTCCACAATGTCACCTATTTAAATATTTTTAATATGTTATGAACACATTGATCCTTTATTTTTAATTTTTTCTTGCCAGTGGTTTGATAATTTTTCCATAGCTTCTGAAATAAAAGAAACAAATGTCAACACAGACTACTACTTGGCAACGTGTCGTCAGGTCAACTGATGAAGATGACAACCACTGTCAGTACAAACTCAATAGAGCCTATTTTTAAAGGCCATACCACAAACAAAAGAAATGCAGTACAAGTGCTTGGATCAGTACTTTTTTAGACACCCAACATTTACAATAAAGAAATGTGAGTCCAACTTAACGCATACTCTATAATATAACTACTGGAATTGGCAACGTGTTGTGTTTCCTCTTGATCCACCCACTTCACTCACTGGAGGCCGTGCCAGAGAATGAATGTGTCCTCCAAACTGATCCGACATCCTAGTTATAATTGGCTCAGTCCCCGGATTCTCCTAGTTCAGTATTATCAGGGGGGCAAGTTAACCTCTGGTAATGACCCAGTCTTTTGTTTGTCCCTCTTCAAACCCCTGGCAAACGCTCAGCTGTCCATCAGAAGTGAGACATCCATAGAGCTATAGCACTATTCTAAGCTTCTTCCACAGAGCAAGCTTAGGGTGGTCAGCCAGTCTAAAGATCAGCCTTCCACATCCCTTGGTCAGTACCACTGAAAGCAGCACTGGATGGCTTGGGGGGGCTGCTACAGCAGGCTGCCCGGCCAGGACACGATGGTCAGGGTGATTCTGCCCCGAAGCTCCTTCAGAAGGCGCACCAGCGCTGTGTGGGTCATCCCCCATGTACTCTTCCCATTGACCTCAAGCAATATGTCCCCACACCTACAGGTTTACAGGGATGGGCAATTAAAAGCATAAAAAAACAAAGGACTAAAGTACATAGCAATTATTTGGAAGGTATAAAAAATTTTATATTCACATAGGCTGAATACCTTATCCTTCCATCATTGTAGGCTGGTGTCCCCTCCACAATAGAGCGGATAAAAAAGGATTGATTGCAGTTAACCTCCTCCTGACCTCCAACAATACTGAAGCCCAGGCTGCCCGAAGTGCTCCGTCGAAGCACTATGTCTTTGCAGTAGTGGAGATGCCTGCATGAGCCAAGAGGGAGATTAAAAACACTAATCTCTCAGCTGCATCTTTCAATTACAGTATATACTGTATATATACTGAGTTGTGTGCAGAACCCAGATTGCTGAAACCATTCAAGCACACAAGACAAAGGCCTGGCAACCCTGTGAGCGAAGGTGTGATTTTATAACCCCCATAAGATGTGAAGGAATAAGAATAAAGGGATTTCTATGTCAGTCACATACAGAAGCCCAAGCTGAATGTAAATCACATTCAGATTCTTTTAGCTACGCTGCTGGTGTAGACAACATTCCCACAGTGGCACAGTACTTAGTATTTATTCCTAATCAATCCACTGTTTGAGGAAAACCACATTTTTGTTGGACTTTAAGCAGAAGCAGCAGTTATTTATTGCAGCCAGTGTACCAGTGTCTCTGTGGCAACACACTGTAGTAATATAAATTCATATGCTACAGTCTGATGTGAAGTTTCTCATTGTTTGAGGTTCTACTGATAACAGTGCTGAATGTTTAAACTGAAGAGTTAGTTTAGAAAGTATAATGAGCATCTTCTCCCAGCTGGCTCTGTCAGAATTTCAGATGGCACCAGCTGGCAGTGGTCAAAGCGACCAGTGTGGGAGGGGGTGTAAATTACACTGGGTCGAGAAAAAGTATTGGAGAAAGTATAGAATTTTATATAGAGTGGCTATAATACCAAGGTACTGACCTGGGTAGCTGCAGCCATGACACCCACAGTGGAGAGTAATCGTCATTGGGCAGCGGACTCTTGATGCTATCTGTGGGTGAGGAAGTGAGACAGGGTGGCAGTATGCACTCTTGCAGGTTTTCTTCAGGGGGGCGCATCTCCAAGACCTTGAGCACAACAGGAGAGGTGGTGTTCTTCAAGTTGGCCACGGCTTCGCTTCGTGTCACCCCCGTCAAATTGACCCCATTCACACTTAGTAAGATGTCACCTGTTGGGAAGGAATTGGACAGCAGAGCTCATTACCCGCCCAGGGTTGGTGCCCTGATAATATCTTTTCAAAAGACCTCACAGGGCAGGGACTCATCATCTGACTATTTAATATTCAGCAGCCTCCCTGCTTAAACACAAAGGGATGGTAAGCAGTGCCACCTGTGCTTTAGAAAGCCTGCCAGTGATGAAAGCGGTGCAAAGAAAAGCAGACAGCACGGTTGACCTCGCCAGTAAGCTACTCAAAAGATACATTTGCCCTGCGAGAATATGTAAATACAAATCAATGGTCTATTACAATAAACAAACATGTTTCATAACCACAGTGACAGAGACAGCTGCTGCAGCCATGTCCCATATGAATCCTGTAATATGCACCTTAAACCAACACACAGGAAAAACTACTTTTATTTTTATTAAGTGTGTCTGAGACTGTGCTCCATCACAGCATTCTTGCATTTACTCATAAACCGAGCATCAGGCTGATGGTTATGTTTTAAGATGGACATGCTGGAATCAGCAGTTGGGGCTACTATCTCTCACTCTGCTGTCTTCAACTACATTACAGGCTATCAAGACTAACTCTGTCACACCCTGTTGTCTGTATGTCACTCTGTGTTTAGCTCCATTTCAGAGCTGACTGATTGGTATAGAAAACCAATTAAGTATTGCAAAATTTCTTTGCTGGATGAAAAACCTTCATAATGAAACACCAGTATTAAGTGTTGATCAAGCGCCTCATCTGTTATACAGATCATTTTAAGATCAAGTGTGCGAAGAGGACAGTGTTTCAGTTTACCTTTGCGGATAGAGCCCTCCTGACCCACAACTCCATCAGAGTCCACATTAGTGACGTAGATGGGGAGGTCCCATCCCCGGCTGGACATGCCCCCCGCCACAGTCATACCCAGGGAGTCATATGGCTCCTTGGTCAGAGTAACTGTCTTCTCATAGCATGCAGGTTTCTGACAAGAGTCCTTCATAAGTGATAGAAAACAGAGAGGGAGAGTAGTTAAAGTGGAGGGTAAATTAAATTAAAAATAGATTGCCCCATATCATGTACTACCCTATTGCCATATAGTAATGGACATAACTTAAATTTAATAAGTGATGCCACTGTGGCATCTTGAGTGTATCCACATTATTACAAACCACAGTAACTCAAGACCAAACATTGTTACATGAAAGGCACCTTCTATAGAATAATGATCTAATGAGATTTTGGAGCAGTACATTTGCATATTAATAAGGATTGTTTTCTCAGTGACCTGTGATAGCCTCTTAGTGGTACAGCATGCAGTACAGTAGATATAGTGTATACTAA
>OMLM01008024.1:57818-70333 GCA_900302695.1 Helostoma temminkii
TATAGTGTATACTAATGAATGACCTCATTAGCATAACTATAATATATGGTTATTAGTGTGGAACATCAATCAGCTCAAAAGTCTTTGCATTTCATGTCCTTTTTCAAAGTAGAGAAATTGATTTATTTCTAGACGTCATGACGCTCATTTTGGTTTAGTGAATGAGGCTGTGTGTGGGATAAAGTGTGTGAGATTTTATTTATGGTGGGTGTGTTTGTCAGTAAGATAGGGGAGAGTGCAGCTGAGTAGTAATGAATAACACATTGACACATTGAGGTTGATGGGATGTAGCTTGCAATGCTTTGCTAATGTGCTGCATTTGCAGATTTCTGCTGCACTTATAGCAGATCACTTGTAGTCACGTGACTCTAGGATATCCGCACTTAAAGTACTCAAATTGGTTATGTAAGTTGTGCGCCATTCACTACTGTGTGGTACATTATTTTTCATTATGAGGATTTTGACCAATAGAAGTTATATTACATCCCTCTAGTTAGTCGGTGTCGTTAGCCCTGCTGTGTATATAGAAATAGTTGAACACTTTTGGAAAGATGCTTATTGTCTTTCATGGCTTTCATGATATATGTGAAGATCGATACTCCTCTCGTGTCTGTACAGTAAAATTTAAGCAATGGCCAGCAGCTCGTGACCACTGGAAATAGGGGAAGATCGCTACCTGCTGAAGGTGGCTTTATATTTACCATACACATATAAAAGTGGTATATTCTCATCTAACGCTTCACAACAAATGAAATGTGTGTTTTTCTCAAAGCATCTAATTACTTCAATGCATTTTTTTTACAAAAACAATAGTTTTTTAAAATAAGGTATAGTTCTTCTCAAACCAGAGCCAGATTTGAAATGAGACACTTTCAGATCAAATCAATCTAAATATAAATATATGAAAATCAAAGGTCGATCTCATAACAATTAATTATAAGTTAATCTTTTAATTTCATTATTCTTCTGCACTATACAGCAAATTTACATTGGGTGTATGTGTTTCCCCATAAAACTTTATCATAATTAAAACGAAATATATCACTGAGTTTAATGAGGAGCTGAAGAAAATGTTTTGGTGAAGTAAAGTCAGAGTTGTTCTTGTGGGTGAGGTGATGTTCTCTGTGTGTTAGAAGAAAAAGGATAGCTGATGTGAGAGGAGGCCGCTGCTTGAATGACATGCTTGGCTTTGATGGGAGAACAATACCTCCATGCATCATTTGCACCTGAAAGGGAATATTTATCACGGAAAAGGTAGACAGTGGAACAAAGCTCTTCTCTGTGTATCGGTTCTTGTCTCCTGTGCATGTGTCTGTATGTGCTGCTCACCAGCAGTGTTTGCTCTATATCCACCGGGGAATATGGTGGAGGACCGTCCATGCCCCACGGAGCCTCTTGCAGGATGTCTGGGGCAGGCATGCAGATCTGACGAGACACTATGAAATGGACACACTCCTCACTCGCCTGGGGAACAGGAAGTTCAGACATGAGTTGAAAATGTTACTGAAGCAATTGATCATTAGTCCATACAAAAAAAGTGTGAAAGGATTGAGTCGTTCAAGGAGAATTTAAATTCACTGTCACCTAAAAAAAAGCCTGTTTTGCAATTCAAAGTCCTGCTACTGATCTCACAGTCCAGGTACTTTAATTCCAGCGTTCATTGGTCTAATATATACACAGACTGGTTCCCTGACTCTCTCTCCTCTAGTCTTTACGTCCTTTGAGATTCACCCTGGTCTCTGTAGCAACACAGAACTGACTCTTGAATTAACCAGTCTGGCCTATTATTGCCTTAATTACACTAATTTAATTTCTTCCCTGCCAGTTCTTAATCTCTGACAGAAAGTGCCTGCTCTGAGAGGCCATCTTGGCTCCACAGAGACCTAGAAGAGACCCAGAAGAGCCAGTCAGATCCCTCAGACAGGAACTCTGGGCCCAGAGACCCTGAACAGTCAGCCATAAACACGCTGCAATTACCAGCCATTAACCACAGACACACTACCATTGACTGGCATCAGCCAGGAACCAGAGGCAGCCGCACAGCCCTGTCCATCAGGGAATCATAACAATTACATACTATTAACTGCAGTGAGTGCAGACACAACAGCACAGCACAACACAATTAGCCTGAATCACCACAATTATGTTTAATACCTCAGGGGCCCTAAGTAAGAACAGAACAAAGTTGCTTATGGTCTGTAACAACATGTGTCACAGCTGAACTTCTTAGAAAATGCTAAGATCTGCTGCCTTAGTAAAGTTCATTTGATTAAATGAAGACTCTTTGCGTGGTTTTTCCTCAACTCCTGCTGACTAACCTGGATAAGCAGAGCAGCATGTTCTGGTGCGCCATAACGTAAATCATGCCCGTTGATGGCCAGCACGCGGTCGCCAACACACAACTGTCCATCACGTGCTGCCAGGCCTCCCTCCAGCAGGTGAAAGATATAGACTCCATGCTCCTCTGGCCGCCTCACTAGCTTAATGCCCAGCTGTTCCTCTGGAGTGCTTTTGTTCAGGACCACGTGGATGCTGTCATCCCTCATGGGATGTGGCTGACCATGAGTTAGGTGGCCCCCAGCATCAAGGCCATATCCATGTTGGTAGTTATGCGAATGCGAGCGGTAGCGATGACGCTGTTCTCTGAGCACAGTTAGCCGGAGGAGTTGGCATGGCTGTTTGAGAGTTGCCACGGCGTAGCAGTGGGGAACATTGGTGATGTCAATGCCATTTACCTGAGAGGGCAGAAGAGATGGAAATGAAATTATTACTCAGATTATGTCTTACTGACATGGGATGCTGCCGTAACTGTTATCCATTATACCTTCAGGATCATGTCCCCAGGCAGCAAGCGTCCATCTCGAGCAATGACACCTTCTCTGTAGATGTCCTGGATGAAAATGCGAACCAGTGGCGTTTCATTGCCTCCGACAATGCTGACGGCCAGCGGTTCTGAGGGATCCACTCGAGTGATCTTAATACTGGTAACTTCACCATCAGGGATCAGGTGATGAAGCTGAGGAAGAGCCAACACTGATGAAGGAGAAGAAACAGGATGAGTTTCGTTCTACTGTACTGTACAAGAAACTGTAACAAGAAAGTACTGTTACAAAAAATACACTGAGATACAGCCAAACAAAACAGGAGGAAATGGGAGAAATGGGAGAAAGAGAGTGCTGTGGAGGGACAGAGAAACATACTGAGGGGGAAAGAGTGGTAGAGGTTCAGCACTGGAACCAGCTGTCTCTACTCCCTCAGGTTACTAAAACAAACTTGTACAAGCCAAGAGACAAAATTTACTTGGCTGATTGTGGTGACCAATGTTTGTATCATTAGTCACATACATCTGTAGCAAGCATGCTTGGGAAAACCCTCAATTTCAAATTTCCACAAAGCTGTTATTTGGGTGTGGATGTAAGAAAAGTCAGGATATGTATAGTCTTTAGTGCACATGAATTTTCTAGCTTTTCTTGAAACAACCAAGAGAAAGCCTCCCAGGGTGAGATCCTTTGAGCTTTATCATGTTACTTTTTAATTTGTCCTTGACAATCAGTTTAACCAATATACAGTATTCTGCCACAACACAAGCTGGAGTTTGTTTGGCAAAATAACACAATTTCATGCAGCTCTTATTGTCAGCCTAACATTTTGTTGCACTCATGCCCAGCGGTGAATTCCACTTTTACAGCAGAATGACACATGCTGAACTGGACCATGTGGAAGTGGGTGATGGTATTTTGGCCAACAGTGTTGGCTGGAAAACATGAACTCCTCATCTTATTTCCTTTTCTTCGGTTATGAAAAATGTCTGTCTCTCCTTACTCTTCAGTGGGCTGCCCCCCTCTGTGACTCTGGCTCTGTAGCCTCAGTGAGCTGTTCTCCTCATGCTCAACTTTCTCTCTTCCAAAGTCAATATTTTGTCTTCATAGCAGCTGACTGCTCCAAGGGTGGAGAGCATATTAATTCAGAGACCTGCAGTTAATGCGTATGCCTTCCATCTCTTCATCACACATCAAATCAGCCTGTGTCTTAATCCCATCATATCTATTCATTTTCCCATACTCCCCCATCCATCCATGGGGACATTACTATATCTGTATTTGTTTATTTCTGTACCTGCTCTTCCCTTAATTTGTTGTGTATGGATGTATCTCTGCTTGATTCTCCATCCTCTCTGTCTGTTTTTGCCTCTCTAGCGGCAAGAGTGATGAATATTTAATCTGTTCGCTCAGTGATGGCCTCAGAGAATCATCTAGTCCCTGATCATTCGTCATCCTTCCTTCTTATGCAATACCACATTCCTTCTCCTCTGTCCATCATGCGGCAGTTCAACTTCAACATTATGCTCTAATATGGCTGACTGTATTTCCTCCACTTTAGGATCATGAGGCCTGGGCTGTGTATTGTAATATTACAGTACAATATGTGTTTAGTAACTAGGCAACATCGTATAGATCTACCATGACAACAACACTGCTCTCCCTGGGGACTAGTCAATCAACTTGGTGCAAACCTGACTATATTAGAGTGAGAAGGAGGTGGAGAAGGGGCCACAGAGGAGAAGGAGGTGGAGAAGGCACAGGCCGAGAGGAGGGTGATAGAAGGAGAAAAGAGCAGTAGGTGGAGAGACATGGACGTCATCAGCTTTGTCTTCTGTGACCTCTTATATCCCAACGGTGACCACAGTGCCTCAGGCTACCATTTTCCCTCCTCATCTGTTTCTAGTGATTGCAGCAGTGGACTTATGTAATGTGCGGCTGAATTATTAAAACATGAGAACATATGCTACTGTAACACTTGTGGACTTGTCACAGTCTTCGTAAAGCTGATGGAACATCACAAAGACATTCATTTGGAAGCGCACACACTGAGCCCTCTGTCTGGAATCCTCTTCAGGGAATCCTTAAGTGCAGACACAGCAGTTGTGTCACACAATGGAGACACAGCACATAATGCTCAAGGAAAACATAAAAATATATACAATAAAAAACCTAAAAGAGATTAATATATACAGTACAAGCTGTGATCCATACCTTCCTGTGGCACGCTGGAATTCCTGGTGTTGTCTCTCTCCTCGGACGACTCATTGCTCACTGCATTGCCACTCTTGGTCCTCCGTAGGACACTGAATGCCCGGTTCAATCTCCTGAAGGAGCGGCTCCTCACTGTAGACCGATCAAAGTTTCTGACTGCACAAAAAACAGGAGAAAGAGAGGCCCTTTATAGTTTACCTCGCCCTCAACATGCCCAGACATGTCTAGAAGCTGCCTCCTCACAGCCAATCAAATGCCTCAAATGCCTTACTAAGTGTTTGAGATGTGTGTTGGTGTGTTGCTGTGGGTAACAGCAAGAAGAGGAGATACTGTAACTGAGTGACCCAGAAGGTCCAGTTTGAATAGTACATACATCAGATTTAGGATTTACCAGATGTTGCATATGGTTTATAATATTGGGAAACAATGTAGTTGTTTTTTTAGCAATCATTTTCACCTTCATGTTTATACTGGGGCAAATTGTAGAATTACACACTGTTCCTGAATATTTAATTATTCTCTAGCTCTAACAGTAAATTGAATTAGGATTTGTTGTGTCATGGCTTTTATCTGATTTCATCACTAATACTGTTTATACAGAAAAAATAATTAAAAACCTTTAAGGTAAAGGTTGAGCCAGGACACCACTTTGTCACCACAATGGTCTGGTGGAGTGACTGACGTGTGTCAAGTTCAAATAATATTTTTTTAGATGGAGAAGCTGTTTTCATCTGGTGGCTGTTCAATTAATAAATTCAATCTGTGCTCAGTATAGCTACATAGTTGCATAAGTGCAACAGTGATGTAACACACTGTAGACTTTTGTGACCATGTCCAAAAGAGACCCTCCCAGAGAGACTCTTGACTGGTACTTTGCTCTTCTCAGAAAGAGACAGAGAGGCTAAGGGAGGCTGCAGTGAGGAGATAGCAGCCCCAGCCTGGTTGCACTGAGCACAGGGCACCGTGTCTCTGCAGCACTCCTCCCTCCCTCTGCGGGCTCAGGGAGATGCGAGGGCTCCTGACAGCCACATTATTCTTTAAAAGCGCCAGCCGCTTCTGGAGCTGACAGCTTGTTCAGCAGTAGTGGAGCTTGTGGTGGTGGGTGCTCAGTCGGCTGGGCCTAAAGTGCTGGTGCAGTGTCATTGGTGTCCCCACTTCCTGTATGCTCATGTTAGGAACTAGGGAGAGGGGCCAGAGAGGAACACTCGTGACTGCTTCCTAGTTTCACGTCACTGGGCACTATCACACACTTGCACTGGCTATATTTAACCTACCTCTACCTCAATTTCTCCTTGACTGCATAATGTGACTTTCTCTCTGTTTCCGTACTGTTTGCCACAAAGGGAAATTTTATGGATTGGTGCACAAAAACAAGGCATTCGAGCTAATTGGCTAATAGGATTTCTATTAGTGACCATTAGGAAGAACAAAGACTGTATTTGAGGTTGAATGAATGGCTGGCATATATGTATATATGAGTCTGCAGGGTCTGCAGGCCTGTGGCTTTAACTGGGAGACTATGTAACTTGTCTAAAAAGCTCTCTATTCTCTATTGATTTCCAAGCTGTCATTCTGGCTAAACACACACTCCCTGTAGCTCTCTCTCAGCAAAAGACTTCAGGGTGACGTCATGCAGGACTGAACATAACACACACAAACATCCACTCGCTCACTCACACTCACTCTTCTTGGTGCTGCTTCGGGCAGCCAGACTTGTCGAACTGCCCGACTGGCTGTTGTCCTCCATGCTGGGGTCGAAGGCAGGGTTGACCAAACCAGGCTCCTCTGACAGGAGGGCCACTGCAGCAGAGGTGGGGCCATCGTTTGGCAATGTGGCAATGGTGAGTTCTGATGTGCTGTCTGTGCATTCTCCCTCCTGCGAGCGTCGCTTTCTGTCTGCTGAGAGCCCATAGTGAGAGGCCCCTTTACACCTACACATAGAAATTTTAAAATGTCAGTCTGAAACTCAAAAAGTTTCAGTCAGCATGGTGCAATTTGTTATTGACTGATGAAATGGTGACAATGATGGTCTGACATGGCATGCTGAACTTCTGTATGATGACCTACACGCTGAAGAAATCACATCAGACATAAACGGCATTTCTTATTACAGCAGAGTGAAAGTTAACAAATGAATGTTAGCAGCTAGCGAAGTGAAGGTCACATTCTCCAGTCTAATGTGAGCAGATTTCAGCCTCTCCTGCAGCCTGGAGCTTTGTGCACATTTACTTCTGTCTTCTGCTTTGGGACTGCCACACACCGCTTATCTGACCTTAACACCTGAACAGCACCACAGAGCCTATACCTTAAGTCACAACAACAAATGTGGTGGCAAGATATATTTCCCAGTGCTCTCACTAAAAATTCACACAGCACCTCTTTGTACCAGACTGTACCAGAAATGTCATATTTACCCTCACAAAAAATCTTCTTTGTGACTGAATCTGTAATCACATGTACAATGGATTTTCCCTACGCCTCTGGCTGTGAACATTCCTGACAGATGATTGAGTGCAAATGCAAGAAAACGCTCATTCAAGAGTAGATGGGTTGGGTAACTGTCACAACATTTGAATATAAAACAGAAATTGTTTGAATGTTGTTTTTCACAATAACAACTCTACTGTAATTCCAGATGTCTTCTTGCTGTCAGCTACACCAACAACACATTCACACTCTCTCACGCACACATACTTGGATACACACCCATGTACTTAAAATGTACACACACTTACAATTGTTAAATTGAGGATGTTTTTCGTGAATTAGAGATTTCTCTACAGAGATTTTCCTCCATCTGTAAGCCATAAAAGCTTTGAGATGATGCTTTATCGGAGGCAGGAATAACACTGGCTTGTCTCTCAGGCTGTCTCTGCGGAGCCATCAGCACAAACATTAACTGGGTTTTAATGAGCTGGATCAAACCCAGGATGTGCTTCAACAGTAGCCCAGAAAAACAAAGGGAGCAGCATGCGTTCTCCTGTGCTATGAGTTGTAAGGTGGGCTTGGTATCTTACATGGAGGAGTTTAAGCCAAAAAGGGCAGGTTAAGTAAGAAAAGGCAAAATGGAGGCCATCGATGCTGAGCTACAGAAGAAACAAGATAACCTGCAAAGACACATAAGCCAAGGGAGGGTGTGGCCCCCTTTGGGCACCACATCACTAGAAGCAGCATTTTGTCTCAATAAGAGAACTGTCTGAGTAGGTCACGGAGTATGTCCATATTTCACAGGGAAAATCATTTCATCCTGAAGCAGGCCCTATGTCTTACTTGTAGCCACAAGTCACACTCACAGTTAGATACAGCATTACACAAAGCTGAAGTATCTATTGATCTCACTCTGAGCTCTGTGACATAGCACTGCTATAAAGTGCATGTGTGTCTGCATATGTGTACCTGTGTGTGGGATTTGTGTTATTTGTCTTCATTCAGTTAGTAAATTGAATGCTATCAAGTATGTCTATGCTGCAACATAGCACTTAAGTGAGCAAGTAGTTGAATAGAGCAATATTTCAATCAACAGCAGAGGAGGGGGCAGAACTGTAGTCTTGAGGGAGCAGAAGATTTCATTGTGTTGCTCACCATCAATTAGAGGAATTCAAGTTAAAGGCAGCTTGAAAACTCTAACAGTACATACATCATAGTCCAAAAGTGGCTCCAAAGTGGCAACAAAGATCTGTGTTCAAGCATAGTGTACACAGAGAAATGTGTACATGTATGCAGATTCATGTACACAGCATACTTTCCTCATAACTGAACTGCAGTAAAGAAGACAGAGCATCTAGTTTTTCATCTAATATGCAGTTTAGCTTTAGATGGAGTAACCACTGTTAACTGACCATAACCATAAATTTGGTCTATTCCAAAAAACATCCCATGTGCACTGGAAGACATGCCATTACAAAACTACTACAGGCAAAGGATTGTATTTGCTAAATGTAACAAATTACTCTATGCAACTTGACGCTAGGATGAGACTAAACGAATCCACTCTGCTCCACCATCCTCTGCCCAGTTCTTCACAAAGCTTACTAATCAAGCAGAAATCATTCTCCGATTGAAGCACAAACCTTGGAGGTTTTAACACCACCTCTACACACTAAGATCAAATTTTAAAAAAAGCAGTGGGCACTTGAGAAAAAGATAGTGGAGAAAAAGGTGTTTGGTGGAGAAAGGTTTGTGCGAAAACTGTCAACTATCCGTGTAACATGGTTGAATTCTAATGGCTTTGTGTTTCATCTTAGCACCAGTAATATGTTTCACCCTATTCCAACATACAGACTTGTGTAATAAGAGTCATATTTTTATTATTTATCTTGTAACAGTGTTGTTGTTGCTCCCACTTGGTGTTAGTATCTTCGTTTACATATAGATTCACAGCCAAATGTACTAAAGCTTCTTGTAGCAGCACTAATTATGCTGTAGTTATTCACTGAAACATTTGCTTCCTTTGTAGCGTGTAAACAGGCGCACACATACACACACACACACACACTAACACACGTTTCTTGTGTAGGACTTCTGGTCTACACTATATGGAATTGAACACAGTATTGCCCTGTGTCACCATGGGTAGTGGAAAGTGGAAAACCACAGTCAGTTGAGCTGGGCAAATACTGCTGAAAACAGGTTCAGTCAGTTACATACATCTACAGACCACCCAAAATCTTCAAAAATGTCTGTGCAAGTATTATTAAATGCACACTAAGAATTTAAGTGTGACTTTGGAAGAACTTAAGGGTTTTATTTCCATAATTGAACTGTAATTCTAGCACTTAGATAACAGTGATAAAAACCAAAGAAAAACATATTTGAAGCAGAAGGAAAATTAGACAGACACCATCACAATGTTGAGACTGTAGCACACAGCCGTTGTTTAGTGTGTGATTGGTCTATTAATGGTTTTGTCTCATGTTAATTAAAATCTCCTTTCTCCAGGGAATAAGAGTTGCCTTAAAACCACAGCCATATCTCAGCTGCTTAAACTTTTAATGCCTGAGCTTTAATGCAAAGGTCACGGTCCGTGCTGTCTGAGGTTACAGGCAGGGAAGCATGACAGAAACCCCTTGTCTCCCCCTCACTGGGGTGGTCCTAGAGGTTTGGAGCCAAGGTAAGTGAGTCAATTAACTCACTGCTAAGATGAAGTACTTGCAAGGATGCCCACATATACATTCCCTTAGATATTTTTCTCCTTCTTTTTTTTTCTCACACAAACACTCTCCTTGTGTAAAACGACAGGGGTTTGACTGACCTACAATCATAACGCTTTCCTTTTCAGGGGATGATCACTGAGCTTAGACGGTGCTCATTAGCACTGCAGTATCCTTGTCTCGCTCAGCACTGTCTCAGTTATCACATCATCTCTAAACCACAGGATCTGTGGCGAGATAAGGAAGACACCAAAACATCCTCATCGCTCTTCCAACCCCTCCCCTACCGCTCCCCCCCTCCCCTCTTTCTCTCTCTCCAGTGCATTAATAATTACTTGTGATGCTTTTGGTGACATTGTGGTCGTAACGAAGCACCCTGGCTGTGACACAAACAGCCTTGTTCTTGTGATGTGAAATAAACACCAGCTCACAACTCATCAAAGCCTGTGAGATTCTCCAATCCTCTTTAGGGGTGAGTGGATTATCCTTCCTAGCCCAAATACTCCCTCCATTCCCTGACTGTTAGGGACAATTGTGTTGGGCCACATTCCACACGCAGCCCAAATTACCCCGACTGAGGTCACAATCCCAGGTCAGGCAGCCGAATGCAGAAAGTCAGATGTGTACCAAACTGTAATCATGCAACCCGGTTGGAATCTGAAGCATTGTTTATGCACAAAGTCATCTGTGGTGTACCGCTGGCTGACCTGCGTATGACCCACAGTTTGAGTGACATTTCTCAGTTGAGTCCTTCATTCTCCTCTTCCTCCTTTATTAATCTGAAAGCCACAGCAGGCGCTTGTTATGATGAGTTCTGACTCCGGCATAACAACGTTCTGATCCTCTTGAAAATGTACGAGCAACACCTGACACGTAAGCACCCTACAGAAAAATGAGGGAGCCTGCAGGTTTTTCTCACTGACGAATGTGTGGATTACACCACGTATGCATGTGCATGTGCAACATATAGAAGGTTTCCTTGTGTAACAAAGAATGTGAGAAAAACTTAAAAGTGACAACAGTGTATTCTTGGAGCACTAATGAATATGGGAATACACAGACACAGCTAGTGCAACAATCAGCAACTTCTTAGTCCCTCTGATCTATTAGAGTGAAACAGAAAGATCCTTATACCTGCCACGTTAGGAGCTAAAAAAAGCTTTTTTTAAAATAAGAATTAAATGTATTTATACTAAAATAATAATTAAAAAAGCTACAAACTCTCTCTGTCCCCTTCTCAACCAAATGTCCCATTGATCTCACAGTAAAGGCGAACAATGCCAAGAAAACCATCCCCTGAGAGAGAAGGGTCTGGCTGTAACAGCTTTTGGCTGAACAGGAAAACAAAAACAACAACAATAAAAAACACTCTGGGGAAGCACCTGTGGCCCATAACACACACACACACAGTAAGTGTAAAGCTCATGCATGCTCATGCATATATATAGAGAGAGAGAGTGCAAGAAGAGAGAGAGTGACATAAAGACAGGCAGAGAAATCCAGTTAATGATTAACTAGAGGAGTGTTAATCAGGATGTGCTGGTGTGTTGATTGGATCTGCCTGCTGCAAGGGGTAATCCCATCTGCTGCATGAGGAGGAGGTGAGACCACGGCTAGAGGGGACAGTCTCAGCTGTGGGAGAAAATTTTTGGCTAAGCTTGTTTCCAAAGACAGATCTGTAAAATTGAAGTAGGAGGTGAGGTTTAGTTGGGTGTGACTCCTTGCAGCTTTTGAAGATGAAGATGAATGCGTACAAAATCCAACAGAATGTGTGCAGAAGCCCACACAGCACATAAATCCTGTCTTTGTGTGTGAACTCTTTATTGTGCTCTTGTGCAGGGAGCGGTGGCTCAGCAGGTTTCGCACATCTCTGTGTTTTTACAAGCATGAAGTTGCGACCTTCCAGTCAGCCAGCCTAACTGTCAGTTAGAAACAGCCCAAACTCTGACTCATGGTTTTTCAGCCAATCAATACATACGATCATCAGCTGAGCCCTGACCCCATGAGCAGACTGGAAACACATTTATGCAGCATTTATAGTGTCACTGTCTGTTTTTAACCAAGAGGGCAATCTCACACTCTTGTTGTCGACAGACAGGATGAGCATAGGAAGCACTAGACTGATTTATTCTCTGCTCTCTGGCTGAGCTCAGCGTACTAATACACCTTACGTACATTATGTCCTCTCAACAGTGGCTGCTTACCAACCCTGCAGTGAAATACTATGTTTACATTTCTCTCACTGAAATGCAGACTAAATCTAACTGTAAATCCTTCTATGCTACAGTACACGATCATGGAGAATCCCCACTAGGCTGCTGTCCCACATTAC
>OMLM01008024.1:85134-98340 GCA_900302695.1 Helostoma temminkii
TGCTATAGATTTAGACTGCTGGGAGACTGAGCTCCTCCTCTTTTCTCCATTTATTCATACACCACCATTGCATGTTATTAACTTTGTGTCTTCTCTTTCTCGTAGTTGTGCTTCTCTCTCTCTCTCTCTCTCTCTCTCTCTCTCTCTCTCTCTCTTTCTCACACACACACACACACACACACACACACACACCAAACACACTCTCTGGTCCCCTCTATCTCTTCTCAGCTTAGCTGCGCTTCACATTGCTCTGACACTTTTCTCTAAGTCCCGAGCAATGCTTTGAATTCAGTTGGCAGATGAGAATATAAAAGAACCAGCAGATAAAAAGACTGAAAATATTTTTATTTAACTCACTTTTTGAAGTAGCCATAATCAGTTTCCTTTTCTATCCATTCTTATGTGGCACTGAATGGTCGGTTGTCCCTCTTCCTTTCACACAGTGTCCATATTTCATGGTACCAATGCAAATGCTCTTTGTAGCATGAATAATAAAGAGGGGAACAGAAGGAAGGTCATCAAATAGATGCATAGCCGGTTCCACTATCACCACCAAGATGGCCTCCCTCTTGTCCTTCTAATGTGATCATTGAACACACACTGTGTCTGCGCGTCTGTGGAGATGTATGTGTTTGTGTGTTGTGAGGATACATTTGGGGATCAATCAAGGATAAAAGCAACATTTATCAAATGCAAAAAGTTTTATCATTTTCTTGTTTAGACCAAACCAGACCAACTACATGAATATAAAAGGCTTTGCTATACTGAATAATCATATTGAACTATGATACAGCATAAATATAGACACTTCATTTAGACCACGTTCACACACTTTTTTTCCTCTAAGCATTCCATGCTGTCACTTTTGCTTGTCTTCTCTAATTCTAAATATATAACATTTAATTCAATTAAATAAAATTCAGTTTATTTATATAGCACCAATTTACAACAAAGTCATCTCAAGGCACTTCACACTGTAAGATTTAAGACCACCTGGACTTTAACAATACAACTAAAGAATTGTATATAGATATATAGAATATACAACTTTATAGAAAACCCAACAAGTCCCCCCTGGGCAAACACTAGGAGACACTGGAGAGAAAAAAATCTTTTAACGGAAGAAACCTCCAGCAGAACCAGGCTCAGGGTGGGAGGCCATTTGCCTTCACTGGCCCTCTGGAGTGGAAAATAAAATAAAAGCACAATAGGTCACAAAACAACAGCAACAACAACAATAATAAGAGAAAATAAGATTAAAGGCTGTAAGGGTGAAAGGGATTATGTAAAGACAGGAAATGTAAGGTGTGTAGGTTGTTTAACACTGTCAGGATATCATTCTCAGATTTTATTTATTATGACTATTGGCCATTAACTTACTCTTTGAAGCATTATTGTTCTAGGCAAGGAACATGAGTCATAACAACAACAACAACAACAACAATAACAACACAAATAATAACTCGGTTTACCCTAAGAGAAATTGAAAAAGCAAACTCCTGGAAATCCCAGTAACATGCATGCCTACATCAGCATAATCCACATGATCCACTTGTGATTAGGTAGTGTGCATGCTAGACAAGTTATAGCAAAAACAAATTGAATTAAGCCCTAACACAAGTTACACAAAGTGGCATTTACTTGCCATATAAGCATGGCTCTCTGGGGGATCTGAGGTGGCACACTTTGGTTGAGACAGAGCTATCTCATGATTACTGTGCATCTAGTGCTAATCAGTAAGGCTTTTTATTAAACTAAGAAGGTGAACATGGTAAATAGTACACCTGCTTCAATAGCTTTTTATCTTTGTGACTGTGACTATGTTGCTATTTAATTGTGAGTATATGCTTCCATGTTGCTGGTAGCATTTCCAGTTGCTCTGTCCCCTGATGATGTTCCTAGTGACCTTCTTTCTGCTTTGATGTTGGCTTTCAGTGGGTCTCTACAGTCAGCCTTTCTTATTAACTGACAATATAAGTTATTAATTTCCCTTCTACTTCTTTCTGTGCGTGTGCTCTTTTTGTCTGACTCAGAGTGCTCAGTGTTTCTACTAAATTATACTTTCTCCTTGACCAGATCAACAATGACGTTGTCATCGCTAATATTCACAATGAATAAAACACAACAGGTCAGTACCTGTTGGACAAAACTCCTGCAATGACTCTTATTATACAGGCTCATTTTGATCCGTTATTAATCATGTAGAGCTTATATGTTCTGTATCTATGTGACAAGATGTTGCTATTGTTAGATTTAGTCTGAGAGAGGTTTACCTCAACTTGGATGGTACTGTGGGAAAACAAAGGTAATGCTTTCAGACTTTGTTCCTGGGTCATTGTCTGTGTAATTATTCAACAAGCTGAATGAGAAACATTTGTCTCTCCACTGCAGGCAAATGACGCACATTCATACATGGATGAAAAAAGAAACATTCTTGTTTCCTGCAATGCCTCTTTGCCATCTCTCTGGTGACTTACCCACAGACCACTTCTGAGCCAACATTTTATTCAATCTCAGAAAAAAGCGGTGCTGATTCACCTTAACTGTTGGGGTTTTTCTTTTTTTTATCAACATGAATTTTCTGAGTCAAATGCTTTCAGTTTCTCTTGGTAATGTTCAGCTACCTAATTCAAGGTGGCATCTGAAATACAAAAGTGCTCCTGTCTCATATTGTTTACCTCAGCCTTCGTTCAGAACAGTAACTGGATGTGGCTTTCCATCATTTTCAGAGCCACACAAACAAGTGAATGTGCCACACTTTTACTAAAACTCACAAAAATGCCACACCCCAGACAGGAGCTCATCTATTAGTCTCTGCTTTGACAAAACTGGCACAAAGCCCAGCCTCTTCCAACACGCTTCAGTCTGGAGTCACACACTGAGACAAGTCATCAAAAACAATGAGTTTAGGAGCATTTCCATCTTAGTGTTGCACTTCTTTTTTTATCACTGCCAGTCTCATTTGTACAAAACGGCATGGTGATGAAATAGGACAGTCGATTTTCATTTTCCCAGCTCTGACAAAATAATATATGGGAATAATGAAGTATTCAATAAGTCATTACTCTAGTGTCAGAAGGATCTAGTCTGACACTGGGGAGAGTGTTTAGCATGAGTGTGTTGGTGCAGGACATGCATGCAATTGTGAGCAGATCTGACAGATGCTGTATGAGGAGTAAATCACTAGTCTGAATATCATTATTCAAAGTGCAAGGGGTGGATAGTGTTATTTGTATGCAATTTGTCAAATGTCACGGTGACACCAAGCCAGATTGTAACACAAGACAGAGACATTTGTACATGTGGGACAAGAAGGACAAACACTAAGCAGAATACAGAATCAGAAGTGAGGATGAGACAAATGAAAAAGGGCACAGATAGATAGAAAGAGAGGGAGGGGGGAGAGGGAGTAGTGTGCCTGGCTCAGTTATTACTGTCAGATTGGTGGTCTGAGTCTCAGAGGGAAGCAGAGCGTTGCTGTTCCAGCAAGTAACACAGCTAATGCCAGCCAGCAAATGAAGATGAATGCACTTAATTTCTCTGCTGCCAAAACTACACCTTAGCATAGAGACACATACTCACACGCAGGAACCTAAAGGCCCTCACCTATGTCTTCACCATCAATCCAATACAAACTTTACTGTCACTATGTTTATATTTCACATTCGTTTCAATACTTCTGCCTCTGAGTGAATACAAGTGAGTGGTGAAGGAAAACTAGATCAGGGCCACAGATGCTTGACAGCGGGACAGTCTCATTATCCTGGTCCAGCAGGAGAGGCTACCAGCGACCCCTGCCAACACCGTATGTCACTCACAACTTGCCTTTGGTAACAGCATATTAGCCTGATTAGCTGCAGGTAGCTGATTCCAATGTTTTATAGTGTAAGAAACAACAGAGAATATGTGCAATTACATAGAAAAGCTTTTGATTTTATCTACTGTAAAGAAACAACCAGCAACTGAATGATGTATGTGAGGTTGCAGCATAGAAGACCTCCTTTGATCTTTCTAAGGTTTTTGACCAATGCACTTAACTGCAAAGATCAGTCACTGCATTTACCGAGTCTCACATATTCTTGTGCCTGACAAGCCCTCCATCTCCCAGCAGGATATTTCTTGCCTATGAAGAGCTGTGAAAATTCACTCACATCCACTGAGAATAGTTGCACGACACAGCCACAGTCGAATTTGTCATTTTACATTTCCATCAGGATCTCTGTGGAGACTGCATCTCCGTAGCATCTTCTCCTATCACGAAAACCTTGATCTGAAAAATGTGATTTCGTACTTTCCAATTCCCAATCCACTCACCTTTAAGAACATTAGTAGTGGCTATACAAAAGTGGAGTCAGGGTGCAGCATACAATAAAAAGAGGGCCGTCAGAGCCCGTGTTGGTCTTGCTCCAATCATTTCGTAGTATTTCAGAGTGATTAAATTGAGCTTATGATGCAACAGTGCAGATGACCAGGACTTACAAGAATGTGAACAGACGGAGTCATTCATCATACCATTAATCCTCTCATCCTTTTATTAGATAGCCTCTCCACTCCGCTGCCATGCAAAGCTACTTTTACAAACATAAAAACAACTCCCAGACAGTGATGATATGAAATGATCCATAAATTCTACAAACACAGAAACCTATAAGTGAGGATTCAAGGCTGTGCTTCTGAAGGCAAACATCATTTTGGGAAGGACTGTTGAGCGCTGAATGAATTCAACTTTAGAAATATTCACTCTCCTGCTCTACCCCTCTGTGATCACTTAGCTGCACATCCATGAAGCCTTAGATTTTCACAGACGCTAACTACCAAAGGAGTTCTAACAACAAATTAAAATAGTGACATTTTACATGTTTATCTGTAAAACAGTTTTCAGAATAAGCTGCTTTGAATTACATGAATCTGTTTGTCTGTTGCTAATGGCTTCCAGGTGTTGTTAATACACTGACACCTGGTGCAGACACTGACCCAGACCAGAAAAAGAAATAGTAATAATAATTATAGTAGTAATAACAATAGTGCAGAGAAAATGATTCAGACTTGTTCGATGTAACATTTACCCCTATAACTACACTGAAACTGCTTTAACACTGCTACAAGTGTTATCAGTATGAGATTTATTGTTATTACTGGATTTACAATTTACTATTATGTAAGTAACCTTTTCTTTGACAAAATGAAATACCTAAAGTAGAAGCTAACTTTTAGGAAAGCAGCTTATGTCACTGCATTGCTGCTACACAAAGGCCAATGATAGCTAGTGGACTGGCTGTGACGTAGATGCACAACCAGGACGGGGCAAGGAGCGAAGTTGTAGCTATAGTCTTTGTTTTGGTTCAAAGAAAACCACCTGAAATTAGTTACTGCCCATTTAAAGACAAGACATCTTCATTAGTGTTTGCTCTTTAGCCGCTGAAGGCTCCACTGTCCACCAGCAGTGCTTCACAGATAGTATACACAGTTTCTTTGTTGAAAACAAACACAGGTGAGAGAACCTATACAATATACTGTATGTGTTCTGATGGAAATCCAATTTTTTTTTATTTTATGCATCCTTTGGCTGAATGTATTTTAATTTAGCCTTGGTATGTTTTGTACATGAGCAAAGCAGCCAAAAGAAGTAAGTAGTTGGTAAACAAATATAACAGAAGAAAAATAACACACTTTTACTGAAGTATAAAACTGACAAAATGTTAGTTGAGAATCAAGTATGAAGCAGGACAAAATGTAGGCGCACACACACATAATTCCATATGTGTAGTTTGGATTTCTTCACTATTAATAAAAAATAAAAACTGACGAAGAACGTGTATCCAACTACTTACTGACTGATAGTGTACATTTCACCAATGCATTTTTGAGATTCAAATGTGAGGACATATAGATGAATCAGCACCACTTCAGTAGACATAGCACTAATGAGCCTTGTACTCAATATTAGCTTCACTCTCTCTCTCTTTCTGTCTATTCCTTGTAAACTTTAAGCCACATTAGACAACCCTGAACTTTGAACAATACATATTGTGAATCTCCAAAGTGCAGAATAAGCCTTTTTCACAGTCTTCTGCAACAATGTGTCTTTGTCTTCTTGTATCCCACAGTACAGAGTGTGCCGTGTTACTAATATCTGCAAGATGCATTCTGTGGATGTGGTTTTCATAAGAGGCCAAGCTTCTGAGAAAAGCTTAGTAGAAACAGGGTCAGAGTCAGATAAAGAATAACTGCTTTTGAATCTAAAGTTATTATGACGGGGAGACTAGTGGGAGACCGAGGGCTTTTAAGCCAAACGACTTGGATGGTTCGTGGCATAGAGGAAGGAAAAAAGGAGATGGTCAGATGAATGTGAGGAAAACAGAGCCAGAGATTAATGGATATGAGTAAAAAGATTCTCTGGCTGGAGTGGCACTTAGGTCGCACTCTGAGCTGTGTGTCTCTTTCTGTCTCTCTTGAACTCCTGTGGTCTTTCCAACACCCACTCCTCTCAACCCTCTGTTCCTCATCCCTTCCTCTCTGTCGACCTCCCCTGTGGCTGTCCTATGACGTTGAGCAGACTTGGAGGTTAGCATCACTGAGAGGACGGAGGGGATGGCACAAAGGGGGGGATGATAGTGAGAGGGGGGTTGGACATAAATAGAAACTGGCCTATCAGGAACACACAATGCTAGAAACGGTTAGCAACGATTAATGCATGGACAGGCTGAATATAACCAACGTAAATGCTAAATGCTGCATTAATATAATCTGTCTCCTGTGAATTTGTGTAGGAGGTTTAAAATTAAATGCCAACTACTATCAGCTATGATGTCCCTGATAATCTGGATGTCCTCTCTTTAGATGGCTACTGCACTGTCCCTCTCTTCAACTACTAGAAGTATAATCAGTTATCTAAGGTTTGCCTAGCAAGGCTGCGTTGTATCATCTGCCAGCAGCCCTGTTGCACAGTGACAGAGCACAGGCAAGATGAGAGAGAACACACACACTCAATACAAATTATTGTATGAGCTTCATGTTCCCTAATTTTGTTCCCATTTGCTGAATTTGCCTGAAAGGTTTTATTATCACCCTTTTTACCTAATACAATAAAGTCATTTCACTGCACCTGCCTGTTTGAGTCCTTGTTCCTGTTGCCCGTATCCGTAATTGTGACAAATTAGGAACAGAATTCAAAATTTCAGCTCTGTGATTTTAAAAAGGTCCACTAATCTGATAGTGGGAGAAAGAGTGAAAGTCAAAGCAGAAATCCTGTTTAGTTGGTCTAAATCCTGTGGTAGAGATGAACTGAGCGGTGTAGTCTGTCCTGTACTAGATGCTGATGACGAAGTGTATTGACTGTGGCGAAGGCCTATTTTTAAACTGAAATTGTTACATGATTAAGAGCAGATTGATATGTCAATTGAAGGAGAAGGAAGAACAGTTACACAGCCCACACATAAACATGTTAACAACCCCCAAGGGTGGAAGTAGAAGTACTCTCGTTTCATCACTATGAACACATTTTTACACTCTCTCTTCCCACCTCACACACAAAAGCAAACACTATGCAAAATTCCCTATTATGCCCTAAGCAGTTAGAAATAAAGTGACTTTAATTTGTGTGTCTAAATATTCAATTCCTGCTGATAACAAGTGAAGAGGTTTCAGACCAATGAAAGGGAAGCAGTAAACTGGTGAGATAAACACCAACTGTAAACTGACTTCATTTTATTGTCTTTTGTCATTTTTATTACGTGAAAAAAATCATCAATGTTTGGTCATTATGGATATTAAATTATTCAAATAAAAGCAATGAGCAATGACAATTTATGCTGTGTAGTACTCTATTAGTAGTAATACTTGAAAACGAAGTGTGAAGCTTTATTCCAGTGGCAACTGGGACAGCAACATGATTATGTAAGAGTTGTTATGGTGTAAAGGTAACACATTTCACACAGAAACGCAGCATGCAGTTAGAGATGTACAGTCTTATTGCTTGCTATTGATCTGAGCTCTGCTGTAAGTAAAGCTGTGTTGAGGTTTCTGGTGTACTGTGCTTTATGTATGTAGTAAAAATGGATTTGAGTTACTGTGATGCGATGATGCAGCCTGAGTGTCAGTGTTGACAGTATTCATTTACCTAATACGCTGTTTGACATTTACTGTATTTACCTTTAGTGGAACAGATTTTTCTTGTATGTATATTTTATAAACTAGCAGTTACTGTAGTTAACTTGCCACAGTGATTGAAAACGGAGAAACAGCTTTGACTCTGCCGGGAATCTGCAAACAACTAGTGGTAAGTGTGACCTCGCTTTGAGATGAGTCTTAATATGTTGCCTGGCAACTGGTCAGAGCAAAGAATAATCCCACATATGCATACGATGACCAGTGAAATGTTTTTTTTTTTATTTTGATTTTGTACATTTTAAACAAACTGGTATGTTTACGGCCTGGATGTGACATTGTGATACCCCCTGGCTAGTGGTGTTTCCAGCTTTTGTGTAATGCTAAGCTAACTGCATGCTGTATGCAGACATGAGAGTGCTATTTATCTTGTTATTTAATCTCAACTAACTTCAGAACATCAAAATACAAAAGATACAGAAAAAAAAGATAAAAGAACGAAAAAGAAAGATAGAAAATTAGGCACAAATACTGTAAGAATACATTAAGGCCATTCATATGATGATGTGCACTGACACACACTTCATTGCACACATAGGATAAGCTTGGAGACAGCATACTGTAAGTTTGATGGTGGCACATTTAAAATCCTAACCAGTCACCACTGCAGCTGACAGTACTCTAATTGAGCCAGCTGGTCATTTTGTGATAACGAAGGGAAAATATATAAAGACTCTTAAATTGTTGTATAACAGCTCTCAGGTTCAGTAAAAGCAGCCCAGTCAGTCAAATGGCTGCTATCGCTCCACAGCTGATGGCGTTAGGACAGAATGTGTACAGCTGCAGGAGCCATCAAGATACAACTACATCCAGCACACAGTGTTTAGCTCTAATGAGCCTCTGACTTTGAGACACATCAATGAGGCATCTCATTCATAATAAAGAGCCTCAGTCCCGTGGGCTGCAGCTAAATGAACTGGGACTGAATGCAGGCAAACAGTTTAGCCTGCTCCCTCAGCTCTGAGAGCATTGACTGGGATAATTAAACACACAGGGAGTGTGGTAGCTTAGCAGACACAGCAAATACACGTGAACATCTGACGCAGGAAAATTTGCAAATAACAGTCTTATCCACGTCACATTGTGACGAGTCTATGAGTCAAACAATACAACAATAAAACAATATTTCCTTCTCTCAATAATAATCAGAAGACTTGTGGGAAATCAAGCTAGGATTAATTAAGCACAGAGCAATTTAAAAACTATATTGTACACAACAGACAATTTATACATACATATATATATAAAATCAGTCTTTTGTTGCACACAGGCTCCAAATCTCATGAGAAATAATCAATGGATCAGCGATGCAATTCTAATACCAGGCACAAAGCACACAGGGGGATTAGCAGTGTTTATCATCATTATCCTAATAGTCTCAGTCCAAATGAAATGAATTCCAGGAACTTGTTTGTGCCTCATGTGTTTGTGTGTGGGCATATTGCACTGAAGAGGCCATCACAGACACCCCAGAAAACAACCCAGCTGTGATGAATGACATCCGTACAGGTCAGTGCTGATGGTGATTGATCAGCCTTTGAGGCCAATGATCGGAGTCACTCCCAGTGTGACGTGTGAGATGAGGAGACATACGTAGAAGAGTGAGAGAGGTGCGACAGAGCATTCATCACGAAACAGTCACTTGGAAATGTGGTTTTTAAATTCATGTTTATTCCTCTTTCCTCTATTCTGATTTTGTGTAGGATTTTGTAACATAATGACAGTGCCATTTTTGCTGTGACTCTCCTAAAATGAGGTTTAGTTGCCAGAGACCTAGAAGAATTAGTCAAATAACTGAATAACACGGACTACTTTGCCTTCTTGAAGTACACTACAAAGATGTCACTTACCTTTATTGTGCATTGCCTGTTGAGGAGACATTTTAAAAAGTCCATGAATGGCCAGCCAGAATGTACTGCTTTAGGGTTGCATCAAAATGTTTCTTTGCCAAAGTTACAAAGTTGCAGAAACAAGCACATGCTGCCTCTATAAATGTAATTCCACAGTGATTGTATTCAAAGTGGCAGCATACAACCAGAACTCATCAGTAGGACAACATAAAGCCATGGCCTTGGCCTCTCTTGTCACTATTTTAAACCAAGTGGACTTAAAGTAACACTAGTTTAATATGGGATTTATTCACATTCAATCATCAGAGGTTTTATATGAAAGACATGTCCAGTATAATGTAATAAGTCCTTATAAACTGTAATCCTTAGATTTTCATTAAAGCCTGTTTTGATACTATTTATGGTCAGCGTTTTTCTAGCAAAAGCAATTGTTGGTGGCACAGTCCGCCGTCCCTGCACTGGATTCTAATTGCTTTTACACACAAGGGATTTGCAGAAAACGCTATAATACAATCCAGTGTTACAGTTGAAAACTGATGACTGTTTCGCTGTTCATTTTTTGCTCCACCACATCTGTATCATAGTGTAGTTTCAATTTGTTTAATGCTAATGTATTTCCTGTTGTTGCTGCTGCAGCTGCTTTACAATTAAAGTAACAAAACAAAGTATGGCTTTAATTGTTAAACAGTCACAGAAAAGCAAATGTGTTCGTCATCTTGGTTAGAGCTGACCACAATTGATCATCAAAAATGTGCACAAAAAGACAAGTTATGAAATGAGAAACTGGAATTATTATTCACAGACTTTATTAAAACAATCTATTTCTTGGTAACTGGTCTGGAAACAGATTTTTCCAGCTGCTCTTGTTTTTGCTCAGCAATTCTGGTAAATCTGATGAAACACGTTGGTGTCACTGTTGCTGGTGTAACATGTTTTGTTATCTACTGTATGTCACCTCCCTAGTTATGTTTCATCATCATTACTACTAATGATTTTCTGTTGAAATTTGGTCTGTTATTTGGTCCTATAATAAAATTTTATTCAGATTGATCACCTTGATATTTAATATTATTGTTACTGTAGTACCTGAATTTCCCCCTAAATCCTACCTATAGAGTACTGTCATTCATTAAAGGTTGTGTAAGTGTACATGTTAAAAACCTTGCTTTAGCAATCAAACTTTTCTTTTTATCCATCCCTTCATGTTTTATTCTCACCCACCTGCGATCTTTACTACAATGACTGAGAACCTGAAGCTCTCTGCCTACCTTGACTCACTAATTGACCACTTTGTGTTGTTGAAAATTGCTCCATTAACAGCTCTGGAAATTGCAACCCTGCTGTGGTTACTGTTATTTGTCTCTAAAAGTGCTTGTAATTTAGGCACAGACTTTCAAAGGTTCTGGTTCTGGGAACTTTCATTGTGAGTTACTTGTGGACCAGAATTGAAACTAGTTTAACTTTGGTTCTATGAATACATTCAGCTGGTAATACATACTATCACTCATTTACAGAATCAGTGACCTTTAATTTATATTGTATATAGAAATTACTGAAATCCAATACCTGAAATCCAATAGTGAAATAAACAATAGTTACTTAACACTTAAACAAGAGCAAAAAACCCTGAGGGAGCAGGAAGAAGTGCAACTTATTAAATCAATTCCAAACATGCCTGAAGATTCCTAGTCATCCAGGTGAAGTTATCTGGAAGTTGAGTCATGGCAGCTGGAAACAGAAAGAAGTCTAGTTGCCATTACTCAGCTTTCAGATTATTCAAAACATGTTCTTGATTTGGGCTTTACTTTACTGCCCAGAGATGAATTAACCCCTTAGGCAGCAAAATTTTGCTGTGGACCCCAATTCATAGACCCAGCCTAAGAATCTCCCCATGAAATTGTACCAATTTTCCGCTGTGGGGGACAGATAGACAGAAAATGGGCTGTATTGTTATAGATATTCATTACACATTATAAACATAAGCTGCCATGAGCAAAATGTAACACTGAGGCCCTCCACAACAAAGGCTCTTCAACAGAATTTTAAAATGTAAAGAGTCCTTCATGATTGTTGCTAAATGCAGAGAGAAACACATGCACACATGTAATCTGTACACACAAACACACATTTGTGTATGACCCACCTACAGTGACCCAGTACACTACTGTTCTGTTAATGTAAACTCTGTCAGAGTGATCTAGAACATTTGGGAACAGGGCTGTTTTAAAAACAGAGGCTGTGCAGAGGCTGACAAATTCAGGGCAGTTTGCAGGTGGAACGAGGAGGTCTGAATCTGAAACACAGTGGCCCTAAGGAACACTCAGAGACACTCTGCTGAAATCATGTCATTATCAAAGCAAAATCTGCCATGAACCAGCATCTTCTATCATCCTTCACCCATCATTCAGTGTTTTTTTTTAAAAAACTAATTCCATGTCTTCCTGATATAATACACACTATGAAATATTTTCCCATGTACATACTGTATACACGTGCACGTCAACCACCTCCTCTGCTTAGCTACGATCTGTTATCATATACTTATCTTGACATTTAAATCTAAGCAGTAAAAGTCTCTCTGAGCTTGAATGCAATAAAAAACAGTATTACTGTAATACCTGCACGGTTGAATGAGGTTGCCCCTGTGTAATTCTCTCTTTCCGTCCTCCACACAAACACAAGGACACTGTACCTTTACAGGGGGTAGATCAAATACATATAAACCCACAGAAAGGGAAACACACAATTACATTCAGGTCTCTGTGGCCACTTAGGCCAGAAATAGCATCCACTAGTCATCAGTAAGAGATTTATGGAGCTCCGAGCCTTCACCGTCCTCCGAGCTGGGAGCACAGAGCGAGTCCCTGCTGAAGGGCTCATCAAGTGGGACGATGGACTCTCAGGCCTAGGGGATCATCAACAGGAATGCTGGATGCTTTAAAGCGTTTGCTGGCGTCCACAAAACCACCATCAAGTTATTCCTCAAAGCAAACAAGGTCACTTTATTTATATAATTCCACCTCAGAACTGAACTTTAAAAACTCCACCCATCCAAGTCAAAACACTATACACCATTTTTGTGAATATAGTGCAGTGGTGTCAACCCCTCATGCCCTATGCAAAGACAATGAGTGATTCAGTAACCTTAAGGAGTTAAAAGGTTTATGGAATGTCAATAAAAGATGTTGCA